>PVJO010031139.1:0-14070 GCA_004026905.1 Hystrix cristata
AAAAAAAACACAATAATGAACTAATAAAGATAAAAGTAGAAATAAGTGGAATTTAAAAATGAAAAATAATAGGTCTAGTTAATGTATCAAAATCCTTATTTTTAAAAAATATAAACAATATAGACAAGCCACTAGCTACATTAATATGAATAAAACAGAAAAAGCAAAAAATATACAAAGCAAATATTGGGGAGATAACAAACAGAAAACAAATTAAGAAAAGTATATTAGTCACAGAAGAAATAGAGGGAAATGCTGCTAGGTGCAGTGGCACACATCCATAATTCCAATTAACTAAGAGGGTAAGGCAGAAAGATCTCAAATTCAAGGTCAGCCATGGCAATTTAGGGAGACTCTGTCCCACAAGAAAAAGGGGAAGGCTGGGGAATGTAGCTTGGTGGTGGAGCATTGGTCAAAAAAAAAAAAAAAAAAAAAAAAGAAGAAGCAGAGAGTGAGCGATTTCGAGGGTGAAAGTGGTGATAAAGCTGCGAGGGCTACACCTGAAAGCCAGCTGCACCTGGAGAAGCAAGATGGTGAAAAAAATTCTAACCTGGAGCCCATGAATGGTGAGATAATGGATGACACTCTCAAGAGCTCACTTGTAACTGAAGAGGATGACTCTGTAGTGAAGAGGAATTAAAAGTGCAGTCTTTTAACTCCACTGACGACTCTGCAAATAATGTTCCACTGGTGGTGGAGTCTTCCAAACCACCTGAGACTACGGCACTGGACAAGACCCTCCACACAACTGACTCAGAAATGTTGCTAGCTCAAGGCCCATCTGACGACAAGGTGCACACTGAAGAGAAACTGCCCCCAGTTCCGAGAAAGAAAACACATTTGGGGAATTCAGACCATGTTGAAGAACGAGCTGATGGTGGTCTTCCAAACTCTGTGCTGTCTGAATTTTCTGAAGAACCAGCCTCTGAGAATTTATCACCCAACACTGCTTCATGAGCGGAAGACCAGGGTGAGGGAGGGGCGCCCGAGCCCCAGCAGACCTCTGCTGCTCTTCCTCAGAGTTCTCTGATAGAGGTTGAACTTGAAGATGTGCCATTTTCAGAGTGCAGAACAGAAGAACCAGTCAGAGGAGCAGTCTGAAGCGTCATCAGAGCAGCTGGATCAGTTTACACAGTCAGCAGAGAAGGCTGTGGACAGCAGCTCGGAGCAGAATGAAGTGGAAGTGCCTGTGGTGGACGGCGGAATTTAAGAAGAAAGGCCAAAGGGCACAAAGGACCTGCTAAGAAGAAAGCCAAGCTGACCTGAATGAAGAAGAAATGCACATAAGTCCTCTTTTTTGTAACATAATGGCTGTTTTTTAAATATTGTAATTAAGAAACAGCATGGGGCACAGGAGAAAAATTTCCAAAATTTCAGTTTGAACTTATTTACGATGCAGGTTTTCTCTTTCTTTTAGGATATAAGAGTCAACATTCTTTTTAATTTTTCAGGCTTTGTGTAAATACAGTTTATCTTTATTAATCATATTTCGATTTTGGGAAGCCAGGTCATATTATATTTTTCTTTAGCAGGTGGAACATCTGACCATTAATATTTCAAAAAATATAAATTTAAACTGAAAGTAGTTGGCTTTCAGTTACTTGTAAGGATCACAGAAGTCTTTTATATCAAGGATTTTAATAATAATACTTGAGGATGCTAGAAGTTTTTCCTGTTATATCAAAACTATTCACCAGTTTTTAAAATGTAGGCATGCCTAAACAGAAATAAGTATCAGTAAATTAGAATAATTATAACCTCAAGTAAATGAGAGCACAAAATAGAAGTTTATGGTTGAAGGTTTACTAAGATATTTTGGTTTTGGCCTCTTGTAGTTGCAGTATTTTCCTTCCACTTCAGTGTCTGTGGAAAGGTACCTAAAAATTCAGTTCCAACTTTCTATCATCAGATTTAACTATGGTATGTGGGCACATTTCTAAAATTCCATTTGCTCTAATTTTAAATGCATATTTACAGATACTTACAAGTTTACGGAGTACACTTTTACCTTTGATCATGTAAACATCCCAGCTAATGAAGTTTAGGAATATAGTTTAACTTGGACTTTTTGGACCTGATTGTAGGTAAATAAAGCTAGAGATACTTTGTTCCCAACCAATTAATACCTACATATCAGAAGTGTGAGACCCCTTCCTAAACATCCTTAAATCCCCCTCCTGACCAAACTCTACAATCTTGTTTTCTCCTCAGCTTTCATTGTCCCTGTCACTCAGAATTATTCTCCAGGAAAAAGGTCTGCCTGCCAGCTCACGCCTTGGTATCTGTTTCTGGGTAGGTTTAGAAGTGCACTCCCCAACTTTAGACACTCCTCAATTTTAGACCTGCACGGCGGGAGTCAGGCTGCCCGAAGAACTGTAGTTACAAGAGCTTTATTCAGATTAGAGGATCCTGTTGTTCATTTGTTCTTGCTCACTCTAGATCTGTTCTGTGAGTACTAGTTATAACCTAGCCTGTTATGTGTAATTTGTGTTGCCATAGCAGAAGCATTTATTTGCTTAGGAAAACTTGGAGGAAAAATAATCTCTAAAATGGTTTTGTACAGTAATTTGTTTTAAAATGAGCAAAATGGTAGAGTCCGGAGAGAATCTCAAAGCCATGCTCTTTGGCAGTATGACATGTACTTAATTAACTCGGAGACATTTTGAGATCATTTCAATTTGTTTTTGAAAGTTTGTCCTTGCTCTGTATGTGAAAGAAATATGTTAGACTTTCCTACTAATTGAGGTGCTATGGATTTATGTGGAAGATGTATTCTGCTTTCAGTCAGGTGATATAATGTCATTACATTTTTTTAGGGGATACTAGTATTTTAGAAGATCTACTTAGTTATAGGCAAAATAGTAAACTTTTATTCCTATTAGATTTTGAACACTTACATTTTCCATTTTTTTATTGATCAGTAGAAGTGAGATAATTTCATTCTAAGTGAAAACTAAGGCATGTTGGCCATTTGTTTTCTCAACAAATAAGTGAATAATTAATACCAGTAAATCTATCAAATGTTCATGCTGTTCTATACATTTTGAGAAACTTGTTAATATCACAACTAAAGAAATAACATTAAGATTTAGAAAATTATTTTCTATTTTGCATTCTTAAACTTTTTCTTTAAATAGGACTTTTTAAAAAAGATTACACTTGCTGATATTTCGATGTTAATAGTTTGAATTTAAAAAAAAATGATTCATATATGATGACTGGGGCTAACAGTATAAACTCACACTTACTAAACTTGTTTGGTTTAAACAGTGAGGGAGTTTTGAGCACCTTCAACTTTTTGTTCAGCACACAAAAAATTATTTCCTACGTCTGCTAGAAATTATCCCTGGGTTTGTAGATCAGAGGAAAAAAATTGAGCTCACATGCAAAAGGCTAACTTTCATGTTCATGACTTGCTTATATAAAGTTTATCTCCATAGGGATTCTAAATAATCAGATACTTGTAGTTTTTGCAAGACATTAGAGAAACTGAGAATTACAGAGTACTGCAATGTGATTTCAGCCAGCTAATCTACTTGTTGAGTGTTCAGTCACATTCTACATAGTCCTTTGTGAACTGCTATTTTCTGTTGAGTCTTGTTTGCAGAAAAGGGCTTTCACTTTTTGTGTACATACATATATATTTCCTTATGTAATAAAAATAAAGCAGATGGTTATTGGCAGAATTTTAGTTCTTTCAAGTTTATTCAATTGCTCAACCTCACGGAAATTAGTATATTTAAGAATTTATTGTAAAGCTCCTCTAGAACTCTTAAAGGTGAGAGTTCTGATTTTTTTATAAAATCAAACAGCATGACTTAGAATGTCAGTCTTCTACTTAAAATGTGTCTGTATACATGTTTCCATTCAGTGCAGACATGGTAAGGTAACATCCAGTCATTAATGGTTGGTTTACTTTTAGCAGACTACCAGACTACTAAACATGGTTTCAGCAGCTTTAGAAAAGTATCTTGAAGGGTTATGAATTGTATACAATCGCGCCTTTACCTGATTATCTAAGTATCTGCTCTTAGATTCTGCTTTGTCCTGAGATTACCGTCTAAAGTTTGTTCACACCAGCAAACTGAAACAGATTTTAATGTGAATAAAGAATTCATATTAACATTAGTCACCTGTATAACAGTATTTTAAACAGATCTGTTCCTTTTGTGTCCACTAGTAGCAATATGGTGTTTATGGTGTGATCCAGTCTTTCATAGGTGAAAATAATTACAAATATTATGCTTGTTTTCATACTGAATATCAAGCTTCCTTTGTACAAAATTTTTGCTTATTTTTGGTTCTAAAACTTAAGCAAACCTCATTTCTGTAGTGTTCAGTGATTATCTGAAGTCAGTTTCTTCTTTTACCTTCTAGAACTTAATTCTCGCATTACCCATTTTTATTTTTATTTTTTTTTATTTTTACCAAGAACATGTATTGGTACATTATATACATAATGATCATAATCAACATGGTTATTTTCTACCTGTACATGATGTATCTTGGTTTTCCCCCCTCTTCCCCTCCCCACTCTTCCCTTCACCCACCCCTCCCTATTTGCAACAAGATTATTTACACTTTTCAATTTTTTTCCCTTTCATCTTACTCTTCTTTTAACCTTCTTCTTTATCCCTCTTTTCCCTATCTAGTTCTCCTCTCTTTTGAATACTATCTCTTTTTTTAAAACATAATATCTATTCTACCCCTTTGTCCTTATTTACACTTATGGTTTCTCATATGAGAGAAACAATTCCATGTGTACTGAGAAGTGTCTGACAAAATAATTTGTTAAAATCTAATTGTAAGAAAGGCTCAGCATCTGTCATCAAGTGATTCTATCATATTGGATCATCATTTCCAAGAAACTACTTGTCAGTCCTTTTCTAAGTGTCTCTATATGTTCTAAAACTTCAGCTATGTGTATAGAACTTAGAAAAATGTTACATTATCCAAACTAGCAAGTCTTATTGGAATATTTGTTTTCTTGGTACTTTTTTTTTTTAAGTTTAAAAGCGTGATTAAATCTCTATTTCGTGATTGCTTTTTGGTCTGTGTTTTGAAATTTTTTTTCCCAATTTCATTCATGAAAATGTTTAGATAGCGAATTTGTTTAGACATTGAATGATTTTGTTAAAGGCACAATTAATCATACCGGTTGTACTTTGAGGAGAGACTTTTAAAAATAAACAGAATTTAAAGCAAAAAAAATGTTCAAATGATTTACATAGACATTTTTTCTAAAGGAGCTATAAAAATAATAAGTACATGAAAAGATTCTCAGTATCATTAGTCATTAGGGAGATACAATTCAAACCACATTCAAATATCACTTAAAATCTACTCGGATGGTTATAAACAAAAAGACAGACACTGGCAACTGTTGCCAGGGATAGAGACATTAGAGTTCTTATGCATTCCTGGTCAGAGTGTAAAAATTGAGCAGCCACTTTAGGAATCATTTTGCTGGCCCTCAAAATGTTAAACAGCTTTGCTACGTGGACCAGCAGGTCCATCCTTACGTGGATACTAAGCGTATTTGAAAAATTATCTCCACATGAAAACTTGTACACAAAATGTTCTTGCAGTTGTCTTGTAACCATCTTGCAGAAGCAAATGACTGCTCCCCAAAATTTGGCTTGTCTTCGAGCATGATGGTGCCACACACAAAGACGTGAGCCTACGAAAAGGTTGACTATTAACAAAATAAGGTTTCATAGATCAGCGCCCTCCCGATTAGGTCCAAAATGGCTTGAGACGGTGTGGAAAGGGAACTGGCTTGACATTTCTGTGGTGGCTAAGAGGGGCTGCAGAGGGTTTCTGTGCGTGTCTTGAAATTCACTCTGGCACCAAAGGAGGGAGCACCTGAGATTTCTTTTGGTATTAGCTTTCCCCGGTAAGCACTAGGGAAAGAGAGAAAGAGGTAAGACATAAAAATTGTAAAACGTCTCATAATAAAGTCAGATTTATTACACAGTATTGTTCAAAATAGCCAAAAGTTGGAGTATCTACTGAATGTCCACTGTTGGGATTTAGATCTAAAGTGTCATCCAACAGTCTCGTATTTGGTGGCAGAGCCTCCTCGGAAGATGTGGGTTGCTGGTGGGTGACCTAGAAGGGCGCATTCTTGTCTCCAGCACTTTCTTTCCCTCTCTGCTTCCTGGCTGCCATGAAGTGAATAGTTTTTTTTCTTTTCTGCCACACTCTCGTGCTGCACTGTTTGTGCCTTGGAGCCTGCTAATAACAGACTAAACCTACTGAAACTGAGATCCAGAATAAACCTTTCCTCCTTTAGATCGTGGGTGTCTGTTATTTTCTCCCAGCAACAGGAAAGTGACTAATGTATCCACTAATATCAATTGATAAATAAAATATGGTACAAAGAATGCAATATTACTTGAAAGCAAAAGCAGAATGAATTACTAATGCATGCCACAGCATGGATGAATGTTAAAAATATGCTCAGAGAAGAAATCATAGAAAACCACGTATTATATAATTCCATTAATATGAGATGTCTAGTACAGATAACTCTCTAGAAACAGAAAGTTGATAAATAATTTCTTGGAGTTGAGGTTATATTGAGAAGATACATGAAGTGACTGTTAATGGGTGCAGTGCTTCATTTTGTGGTGTTTAAAGTATTCTAAAAGAGACTAAATGTTATTTTTGTTATTATCATGCTGCTCTTAATTTAGGTAAACTTTCTGTTCCTCATTATTCTTTCAGTGAAATGTGAAATTGCCATATTTTCTTCATTGTATTGTGGTTATAATATGTATAACAGTTAACTGTGCAAATGTAAGGATTGTTATTATTCACCTAGTTAGATTCTGTAAGTTCACGAGTAAAATAACAGAGTTCCCTGTTGTATTACCCCAGTCGCTTGCTGTGCACCTCACTTGTGCTGTCTCACTTAGTTCTCTTAATGTTTTTCAGCTAAGGACAATGGCATTTGGGGAGATTAAGTATTAGAGGTATTGTTGGAACTCTTGTCCATCTAAAGTCTTTTTTGTGTATATTTCCTTTTTATGCAAAGGATAATCGAGTATTTTTCAGACTTCCCTTCATCTGCAAACAAGCAAACCTCAAAATATGGCATATGATTGCTTTAGTAAAATATAAGCTTGTAAATAGCTTCAATAAACTGCACACCAACAAGAGGTGTAGAATTTTGTACTGTTGGATTTCAGACTTTATCTGTTTTTAATTCACACCAAATGAAAGCATGACTTTGATAGTATCTGTAAAATATATCATGTGTAAAAATGCAATGGAAGAGCAACCTGAAATGAACTCACTTCAGGGATTTTATGAACCATCAGCTCAGCATTCAGTTCACTCTCTATGAGAGATGGATGTGATAGGTATAAAGCGAGACGTCTAACATATAGACAAATACCGAGGTAACAGTACAGCAGATTTCATATGAAGTTAAATCATATAGAAAGTGGTTTTTGATGCATTAAGCATGATTTTCATAGATGTTTGGAAAATATTGAATTAATTATAGAATAATAGTTTCAAAACTTATGCTTGGCTATCAATGAAAAATTAAGAATTTCTGAAAATCATTGTCTGGCTATTGAAAGAATAGTAACACCTTTTGATTTCACACTCAGAAGGCCAGATATACATTTGGAATAATAAAATATGAATATTATTAAATTTTTGGCAAAAATGATTTTTACTTCCCTTATGAATGATCTATTGACGAAATGAGTTGAAAGCAATAGTAAATACAATAAATTCAAGGCGTCTGAAAATCTGTGAACTCATAGATGGTTAAGTGCACCGTGACAGTGAAGCAAAAAGACCTGCACTTGAATTCCGGTTCCACCAGTCATCGTGGTGTGAACGTGGCCCAACTCCTTAATCCCTCAGAACCCAGTTAGGGGGTGAGACAGGAAAGTAATACTCCTCTTGAGTCAATTTTCTATAGAATAAATCGGTATTATATGTAAAGCATTTTTAGTAGTGTCTGGTGTTGGGCAAACACTCAGTAAATGGAAGCTCTAGCTATATAAACTGAATACACAAATCTTCAAAGTGAAAAATAAGGATGAAATTAGGTTGAAAAGTTGGTAAGTTGAGTCTAACTAGCTAATGAAATTTGATCAATAAGAATGAAGACAAATTTTAGCTGATGCACAAAATACATTTTTCATATGCCTATCGAAGAAATAATATATATTTGTATTTCAGATACATAAAGGTGGCAAATTAACAATTCCTTATAATTACTCAAACTGAGACAAAAATCCTTTTGTTTTTAAATGATCTGCCTCAGCCATCTATGAGCTGGACTTCACTGGATAATAGCTATGTTTATCAATGACTTTTACCAAGAAAGATTTAGAAGAATATGTCATTTTACACTTTAGTTTCCACCATTATTTCAAAAAGCATTTGCATTTAAGAAAGAGAAATTTGGAAAAATTAAGTTATATTAATGAGTGTCTAGACTAGAAACTCTTACTTTATTCAGTGACATCTGAATTGTTATAAATACAATACCTAGAAAGCTAATGAAAAACTATTAAAATAATGTTAGCATTTTGGGTAAAATGCTGTACATTATAACTCATTATTTTCAAATTTTTAACATAAAAAATTTAATACAGTACAAGACTCATTTGATTTGTATTGTCATATTATGTAGTTTAAGTAAAGAAAAAATACTCACCTCAAAATATTCTTCACATGTGCCAAAAGATAAGCTTTTCTAGTAAAGTGGTTATATCTTCATCAATTGTTTTGGCTTTTTGAAATTAACAATAATATCTTGCTTAGGCCACTTCAGTGACAACAGTTGTTTAGAACTTTCATTATTTTAACTAAAATAAAAAATTAGTTTGTAAGTGTACATATGTATAAAAATGAAATATTTATAACTTTAATTTTATAATTTTCATGAAAGCTGAGAAAACAATATAAGAAAATTCTGCTGTTACAGCTTTTATTTATTCTTTTAGCATTTCATATTTTTAAAATGTAAATTTTCTCTAAATCTGTTATGCTTTTAACTTAGCAAAATATTTTTACTACAGTCCATTTTAAAACAAAACTAACCATAGTGGGTTAATTTGATAATAATGATTAAATCAGTACAATATACAGAATTATTTCATCTGAAAAAATATACACATCTTCCATTAAGAGAAAGGGAAAACACTGACCATACCAGCAGGCACTTGCAGGAGTGGCCCCTTTAATAAGGACAAAGGTACTCAGAAGATGGACTACTGTATTTTGCTGAATTTCTTTTTCTTTTTTATGGAGGTAATTTGTACACAGCCGAGATGCCTGGAGGATAAGGGTGCCATTCAGTGATCCACTCGTTTTAACAAATGCCAATATGGACACAAGCCCACATTTATATCATGATACAGTACATTTCTCTTATCCAAGAAGATTATATCACAACTATTTCAGAGCAATTACTGCCCCTCTTTCACCACAAAAATAGTCAATCAATGATTTTATTTCTGTCAAAGATTATTTCATTATCTAGAATTTCTTACAATATGCATTCTTCATCTGTTACATGTGATATGGAAGGATCTCAAAAATATTATTCTGAGTAAGAAGTTCAGACAAGGATTCTTTTTAAGGCAGTAGAAATAGCTCCAAAGAGAATACAAGAAGAAATCTAGAGTTAAAAGAAAAATGTATGAGATGAGAAAATGTAAAACTATTGACTATCCAAAACTATATTAATAATTGCAGGAAAATATGTTTCGGTCTGTATTAGGGATAGTTAAAGATGGAGAAGCAGGGTCTCTCAAGTGGGGGATGCTTTTCACACTTGCCTAAATTTTGTGCACATATGAATCCATTCTTACTACAGAGAATGTGCTGCTTGCACTACTTGGCTTTTAAGAAGTCTTTTTATTTGTTCACGCTACAAAGAACATATTGCAAAAATTACATTGCTTTTTTCAGGGTGCTTAGTTATTAATAAATGTGTCATGATGTCCATGTAATTCATGAAATCTCTGTGAAACCTGACCTCATGGTTCCCACACTGTAAAAGTTTTAGTAATTCAGATTGTAGAGCTGCCGATAAAAAAGCAATCTATAGTCACATAAAATAGCATGTTGGAGTATACTATTAAAGCTAATTTATATATTCTTCTTTTCAGTGTGTTGGCAAGACCTATTTAAACATAGGTGACTAATGTACATGCTGACACGCAGCAGATATAAGTAAGTGGTGACCTATTAAATGGAATTGACAACATGATCGCAAATTTGCAGCCTAATGAGCTAAGCAAACAGTATTCTGACATATGGAACTATTACTGAAAACTTCAATGCTCTAATTGGGAGGTAAAGAAGTAATTCTTCATGTAACATGGGAAATGTTCGGTGACTCATTTATAAGGGTTAAAGTGTAAAGAATGATTTCTAAAACATCTTTTACAACAAAAAACAGCTTGAATATTTGCCTAATCTGGTAGCTTATCTTCAATGAACAATCCTTGCACATTCTTGTCTGGTATTCAAGTGAACATCTCAGTACAGGAAATCTAAATTATGAGTGGTATCTTTTTTTCCTAATTGACACAGATCACCAATTATTTTCTTTTTCTAGAAAACAGTGTTTAGGAAAAATAAAAATATAGTCATAAAAGAACTGAAGCAAGTTACTGCCTCCTCTACCACTTCAATCCTCCCACATCGAAAGAGATTTCAAGGTAAACTTTAACTAAATAGGGAAGCATAAGTTGTAGGATCATTACTTTTAAAATATCAAAGCTGGACGAACAATGGCTAGGGAAGAAATCATTGCAATGATCATATTTGAGCTTATATAGCCTATAGCTGATTTGTTATTTTAGATAAAAATATACTTGAACCCCAAATTGAGTATTTCCTCAAATTAAATCACTTTTATAATTGAGCTTTCAACTGTGTTTTTGAAAAAAACAGCACTTTGTCTTCCACAGTTTTTAACACACACACACACACACACACACACACATCATTTTAGATGCAGATAGAAGAGAGAAAATGAGTAACAGTTAAAAAATCAAGGCCTGGATTGTCTCAGAAATAAAGTTAGTTGCCTATTGCCCTTCTAAGACCACTGAATATAGAAGTTTGATAACAAACTTACCTCAAAGATTGGAAACCATTTCTTCAAGTTTTTTCTTTTAGATTAACAAATGCCTCATTCAAAATCTCTTGCCTATTACTGAAGTGGGACCTGGGACTTTAAAACAAACAAACAAACAAACAAACAAACAACAGCTATGTAAGACTAAGACAAGTTGAAAAGTAAAACCAAACAACATATTGCTGGGTTGGCAATATGTTGGATGAAATGAAGTGAAACAATTTTCTGGTGTTTTACATGAATTTGGGATTCATGTTTAAACTCAGTAAGAACAAAATCTTGTGATATTTGAAAATTATCCATATTGGTATTAATTTCTACTATTATTTTATTATTAAGTCAAATGTTCCACCAGTGAATAAATGGAATTCGGAGATAATCCTTCAAATATCTTTTGTTTTGCCCAGCAGCAATATCAAATCTCAGTATGATTTCCTGAGATATGTACTCTTAGGTTAATTTATTTTTTTAATTTTTATTTTTACCAAGAACATGTATTACTACATTGTATACATAATGATCATAATCAACATGGTTATTTTGTACCTGTACATGATGTATCTTGGTTTTCCCCCCTCTTCCCCTCCCCTCCCTTCCACTCACCCACCCCTCCCTATTTGCAACAAGTTTATTTACACTTTTCCATTTTTTCCCCTTTCATCTTACTTTTCTTTTAACCTTCCTTCTTTATACCCCTTTTCCCTATCTAGTTCTCTCTTTTGAATACTATCTTTATTTTTTTTTTACATAATATCTATTATACCCCTTTGTCCTTATTTACACTTATGGTTTCTCATATCAGAGAAACAATTCGATGTGTACTGATAAGCGTCTGATTTATTTCACTTAAGAGTATGTTTTCAAGGTACATCCATTTACCTACAAGTGTCTCTAGTTTGTCCTTTTTATAGCAGAGTAGTACTTCATTGTGTAGGAAAAACACATCTTCTTTAGCCATTCATTAGTTGTTGGGATTTAGGTTGTTCCCAAGACTTAGCTATTACAAATTGTGTTGCTATGAACATGGTTGTGCATATATCACTGTGGTATGATTATTTTAATTCTTCTGGGAAGATACCCAGCAGAGGAATAGCTGGGTCAAATGGAACCTCTAGTTGTAGTTTTCTGAGGAATCTCCACACTGATTTCCACAGTGGTTGGACCAGTCTACATTCCCACCAACAGTGCAGGAGGGTTCCTTTTTCCCCACAGCCCCGCCAGCACTCATTATTGGTTGATTTCTTGATAATAGCTATTCTTTCTGGAGTGAGATGGTATCTTAGTGTTGTTTTGATCTGCATCTCTCGAATAACCAATGATGTTGAACATTTTTTCATATATTTATTTGCCATTTTTATTTCTTCATCTGAGAAATGTTTATTCATTTCAGATGCCCATTTTTGGATTGGGTCTTTAAATTTGGGGGGTTTGATTTTTTTGAGTTCTTTATATATTCTGGATGTCAGACCTTTGCCTGAGGGACAGCAGGCAAAAATGTTTTTCCAGTCTGTGGTTTTTCGCCCCACTGTATTAGTAATTTTTTTTGCCGTGCAAAAGCCTCTTAATAGGATGTGGTCCCAAGCATTGAGTCTTTGTATTGTTTCCTGTGCAGTCAGTTCTCTTATCTTGTTACTATATCAAAAACAAAATGGTGAACAGACCGGAAATAGATTTTTTGGTGAAAGGAGTTTAGGAACAATTCCCAACAAAGTAGCCAAGTGTTAGGTAACTGAAAAATGCTTGAATATGGAACCTAAATCTCACTGGTTTGTGGTCATCACTCTTCAATGTGAAAATTATTTTGACATGACCATACTTTTGTTATGGATAAATGTATCCAATACATTTTCCTTCCTGTTTCTCAATTCTCATTTCATCCATGAGCTTACCTTTTCATTACTATTCATAATTTATCCTATCCCTTTTAAATTTTCTTTTCTTTAATATCAATTACTAGGAATTTGTCAATAGACCATATTTCATATGTCTAAATGTGTAAGTGATAAAAACTGGTATCTGAAAAAAGATTTTAAAATAGAAAAATAGCAGAGTTCAAGCAGACAGTCATGGCAATAGTGCACATAGATTTAGGAGCTGACATAAGAGAAGTAATGCGAAAGAAGAGGAAGGAAGTACACACTTTGGAGAACTACTTTGGGGAAATCCCACCTTGTGAGGGATGGAGTCAGTACATATGTGAAATGAAGCTAAGATTTTGAACTTAGATATGAGGAGGCAGGAATTAAGCAAAGCTAGTTTGTGGAGGTAAAGGTGCCAAATTAGTTGTAGGTAAGTTCAATTTGAAATGACGTTCTGACAGCTGATGAAATGAACAGAGGGCAGATAGAAATTTGTTGCTTGAAGTCCCATTAGAGGGAAGTCTTAGAATTGTAGTTTAGCTCTTGGAGATAGATTAGAAGGTAAAGACAATGTTCTGGGGAAAGATAGACAGTTACAATTTCATTAATCTACCCAGCAAAATTTTGTTACAAACATGGTACGTATTGATCCTGTACCAAACATTAGAAATAAAACCAGAAAACAAAATGATCTTTTTGTGATTCATATTCTATGTGAAAATAGAGAGACACATCATATAAATATAATATAATGTGATATATTAGTCTTCTAGGGTTGCCATAACAAAATGCCACAGACGGGATGGTTTAAACAACTGAAAGTTATCTTCTCGTGGACTCCAGGCCCGAGATGTCAGTGTGTATGGTTGCTCCTGAAAGCTCTCTTTGGCCTTCACCAGCCATTTGTCACTGTGTCTGGACATGGCTTCTCCTCTGTGCCGGTATCTCGTGCTGTCCATTCCTCTTCCTATAAGGACACCCCTTAGATTATGGTCCCACCCTTACAGTCTCATTTAACCATAATTATCTCTTTAAAGGCTTTTTTATAAAATCGGTCCTATTTTATGGTACTGGAGGTTAGCGCTTCAA
>PVJO010031140.1:0-14668 GCA_004026905.1 Hystrix cristata
TTTTTTTTTCCCTTAATATGGTGACTGTGACTACATACAGTTTGGGATGATACCAAACTCATTTTTTAAGTGAATATATTAAGAGTGTTATTTAAAAAAAGGCTCTAGAGTACCTGTCTCTAAAAATATAGATGGATTAATTGTCTTCTGGCTGTTTCTTTAACAATGTACCTATATCGTATTTATATGATAATGTAATAGTCAGCCTTATCTTTATTTACATATTATTATTTCATATATTAAGAAGTCTTCATATTTTCAATTTTCATACTTACATTGTGATTCAGGGAAACAATATAGATAATTAGAATGTTTCTGATTACAGGGGCAGCTTTTACAAAAATCAATTAAGTGTGTAGAAGTAACAAGGGTATCTATCTGTATGTTACATGATTAGGGAGGCTGTAAATCCTGGCATTATCATAGAAAATATTTCTTTCTTTGTATGAACAACTCAGCTTGGCATGGTGGTGCACAGCTGTAATCCCAGTATTTGTGAGGCAGAGGTAGAAGTACTGCAAGTTCAAGCCCCACCTAGGCAACTTAGTGACAGCCTGTCTCAAAAATAAAAAAGGTCTGGGGATGTATCTGCGTGCAGAGGCCCTGAATTCAAACACCAGTACTACCAAAAAAAATGAAACAAAACCCAAACAAAAACAAAACAAAAAACCAAAAGCTACTTGTGTGTGTGTGTGTGTGTGTGTGTGTGTGTGTGTGTATTAAAAAGAAAGAATATCTCAGGAGGAAAAGATGGTGCAATTTTGCCATCTTAGTTTTTGACTAATTCTCTTGGCTTCTGTACTAACTAACCCATATTGTAAGTTTGAAGAATGTACAATGAAAACACAGGAAAGCATAATTCATCACAGATTTTTAACTTGCACATAGGCTACTGGAGATAAATTGTAATAGAATAGGACTTGCCTCAGCTTTCACGAGAAGTTTTGTTTGGCAGGTTGCTCTGAGACCCTGTAGTGACTGCCGGCTTTTTTTCCTCTTTCACGATCAAGCACTTATTCTGCCTCAGTATTTATTCTGTATCTAAGTCAGTGCCTGATACCTCTAACAATCACTATGAGTGTCATACATATTTATTAGGTTGAAAAGATTGCCTCATACAAAAACTATTATTTACATCCATTGCATGGGAGAAAGGGGCATAAAGACATTCTGTGACAACTAAGAGAGTGAGATTTCTGGAGGCTTCATTTTCAAATGTCTCCTCACTCAGGCAGTAATGACTCCTCCAGGGATTTGGGTGTGCCACCTCCTCGTCCCTGTACGTATAGAGCAGCACCCAGTTAAACAGCAAGTTCTTCAGGAAAGTGCTACTCCAGATGCCTCGTTTATGTTAATTATTTAATCCTTCCAACAAGCCTTGAGACAAGTCTACTATTAATGCTCCATTTTACAGTGAGGGAAACAAGCCTTGGAGAGCTTGATAACCTGCTGGAGGTCACACCTAACAATGGTGGGACCAGGATTCCCACAGGGACAGCCTCACGCTAGAGTCCATGTCCGCACAACTGAGCTTTTCCCTCAAATGTCCAGCATCGTACAGCCCTCAGCAGGAAGTGGGAATATACAAAACACTCATGCTGTCTTCTACTATAAATCAGGAAGAGATTAACAAAAGATCAACCTTCACTATCTAGAAACGGAAAAGTGAACAAAGTATTGGGAGGGGAAATTAATCCTAGGTGGTCATTTATTCAAAGGAATCAATACCTGTGGCCTCTTCTTCTCTTGCAATTACAGCTTATATTGGCACTGCATGGAATCTTGTTATGGCATCTTCAAAACTTTCCCTGAAAATATGTCTTTCTTCATCATAGAAATATTAATCTTACCATGTATTTAAAAACTTGCATACTTCTTTATAGAGCCATGTTTGTTGTTCTACAATTTCTTAAGCCATTTTTAACCTTTTGAAAAGGGAGATCATAGTCCAGTGTGGCACATGCCTACAACCCCAGGCTTCCGGGAGGCTGAGGCAGAAGAATTCCAAGTTTGAACCCAGTCTGGGTAACTTTGCAACTCAGTAAAACCTGTCTCAACCAAAGGAAAGAAAAGGAGGATCATTAGTTTTAGGGTCACTTGAGAAAACAGCCATCTGTCAAATTTTTCGATATAAAGGAATATGGGTCACTTATCTCAGCAGGGCAGAGCAGATGAAGAGAGATAGGGACCTGGACTTGGAGCTCTCTCTGGGGCCGATACAGGTGGAAAGGAAGTTCTATCTGAGCAATAGATTCTGGAAAGGTAGGAATATACAATGTTGTAAAGTAAAGCAAGCATTGAATTCAGGGCCAGGAGGTCCGTATTTAAATATTGGTGCCATAAATGCTAACTACATAATCTTGTGCTAGCTAACCTCTTAGCTTCCTAGCTTTCTTTAAGACAATTAGGGTTAAATAAGAAAGCAAATGTAAATATGCCCTGTGAATTATATTACATTAAATATATTGGAGCAAATTAAAAAAACATAGACAGTGGGAGCCAAATTAGACCAGCAAGTCGGCCTGAGTCCTTAGGGTAGTATGGCACAGCTCTGTCCCAGGAGTGGTTGGGTGCCATGAGGGGCAATGAGATCAGAGCAAGTGTTGGAATTTTAGACTTCAAGGACACCTGTGAACAATTTCAGAACTCTACCCGCTGGGCTGGGCTTCAGGTGAAATCTCCAGTTTTACATGTTTGTTTTAGTGGTACTGGGGTTCCTACCTAGGGCCCTGTGCACAGGAGGCAAGTATTCTACCATTGAGCTACACCCCACATAATAAAAACTCCAGTTTTAGATGTATGAAGATGCTGAGCAAAACTTTGGATATTCAAAAAGCAGGGAAAAGGCCAGTGCTCAGATTGTAGGTCATAAAATCAGCTGGAGAAATAGGAAGGGTGCCATATTCTGTGTAATTTAGGCTAAAGGGCCTTCAACATTTTTATCTAATAGGTAGTGCTGGGTCTCTACATAGATCTCTGACCTTGCAATAAAAGGGGCTCTGCCAAGCCTGGGAGCCTGAAGCTGATCTCTTAAATTAATGGATCACACATGGTTGTTGGATTACAGAGATGGAGACAGCTGCAGGTGGGTGGAAAATGAAGACTCAGAAGTCACTTTGTGGTTTTTCCGGAATAGTTGGGGCCACAGGTATCTCATTTACAAACACTGTACCGTGGGGGTTAAAGGTGAGAAGGAAGGGAGATAGGTGAAGAGTAACGTTATGGAAAGGCAGGATGATGACTATGTAGTTATGGGATGCTATTTAAACTGTAGGTCCAGGACCATCAAAGAAAATAAGGACTAGAGGTGTGAGCTTTAGAAACTGTGCATGAAATAGTTGCCTACAAGGCCATAAAGGGTATATTCATTTTCTGGAGACGTTGACAAAGTACCACCAAATAATCCATCAAAAAAAGAAAAATTTACTGACTCACAATTGTCTATATTCAAAGTCCAAAATCAGTGTCGGGGCAGTATTACTTCTTTGTGAGCTCTCTGAAAGCAAATCTGTCCTACACCCCTCTTAGCTTCAGGTAGCCTCAGGCATTCCGTGGCTTGCAGATGGGATTCTCCTGTGTCTTCACATCCCCTCCCCTGTAGGCATTCTTGTCTTGGTGTCCAAATTTCCCCCTTTTACAAGAACACAGTAATGGCATATTATGTTTGTTTGTTTTTTTTAATTATTATTCCAGTGCTGGGAACAGGACCCAAAGATCCTATTTCCAAATAATGCAATATTCACAGGTACTGTGACTTAAGACTTTCAGTGTCTTTGTGTGGGACGCCTTTCAACCCATGACAGAGAGAATGGCGAATTTGAAATAAGCGAAGCAGAAGGCAAAAGCAAGACTTTTTCTAAGAATGAAAAGGAGTTCAAAAGACTGAAGAACAACAGGTAACTATATCACAGAATTAGAACTCTGAAAAGTAGTTGCCAAGGGAAGGGGGATTTCACAAAATAAGTGGTTATAATTTGAAATGATAGAGAAAAAGTCAGGCAGGATAAAAACTGAGACAGGACAATTGGATTTATTTATCAGGAGGCCACTGATGTTCACTCAAAGAGGTGTTTATGACATAGTGCTCCTGGAGGCAAACTGTAGGGCTCTGTGCTAAGCACTGCCATTTCTATGAGCTGGTACATTATTCAAACTCTCTGTGTCTCAGTTTCCTCATATGTAAAATGAGAGTGATAATAATAGTATCTACTTCACAGAGTTGATATGAGTCTTAACTAAGTTGTGCTTAACATAGTGTCATTTAATTTTAGCATATCAAAGAATACTATCAACCCAGTGAAAAGGCAACCTATAATATGACACAAAATCCTTGCTAATCACATATCTGAGAAGGGATTAATATCCTTAATACCTAAAGAATTTCTACAGCTATACAACAACAAAACCCATTAAAAATGGGCAAAGGATTTGAATATTATTTCAAAGAAGATAAACAAGTGGTCAATAAACACATGAAAAGATGCTCAATTTCACTAAATCAAAACCACAATGAGATGCACTTTACACTCATTAGAATGATTGCGACCAGCCACCAGAAAATAATGAGCGGAGGTGAAGATATGGAGAAATTAGAACACTGGAATATTGTTGATGAGAAGGGAAAATGATGAAGCTACTGTGGAACATGATATGGAAATACCATAATAAAGTAAAAATGGATAAATAAAACCAATTTTTAAATTAGTAGGAACATTGCGTGCAATACAATAGAATTTTATCTAGCATTAAAAGGGAAACATCATGGCACATTTTGAAACATAGATAATTACGCTAAGTGAAATAAATCAGACACAAAAATACAAAATATCTCATAATTTCTCTTATATAAAGTACCTAGATTTGTCAAGTTAGAAAGTGAACTAGTGGCAGCTAAGGGATGGGAATAGAGAAGAATGGGAATTGTTATTTAATGAGGACAGAGTTTCAGGAGAGCAAGATAGAAAAGTGCTGGTGATGGTTGATGGCGTTGGTGATGTTTGTGTGGCAATGTTAATGTAATTAATGCCACATAACTGGCATTTAAACATGGATAAGAGAGTAAATTTTGTGTGTATTTTATCATAATACTCTGAACTAGAAAGAAACGTAGTATTATGTAAGCTAGACTAGGGAGGATTTCAGGAATAAATGAGAGACAAGGGCACAGAAATGGTGAGTTAAATCCACCAGTGTAATGGGAAGGGGTATAGAATAGTAGTGTGAAAAAGTAGGGAAGGATGAGGGACTTCAGAGGACTTCTTCTTTGCAGATGGATGAGAAACATCAATTGAACAGGAGAATTTAAGGCTATGAAAGAGAAGCATGGATGGATAGAATTAGATTTTAGACATTGGAAAGGGAGTGAGAACCCTAGAGAAGAGAGACACTTAAAGAGATGGAGAAGAAACCACTTGGATATAGAGATATAGTAGATGTTTTATAGTGTACTACTGCTTAACAGTTTTGGAAATTTTACTTTTTTTTATTTTATAGAGAGCAAATATTTAGTATATCTTTTTTTAAAATGTACATTATTTAATGCATTTGTCTTTTCCTGAAAAAGAAAAGACAAAAGTTTCATGGTAAGGTTATCTTGTGCCAAGAGTATGGTTAGTATAAGACATTCATAGTCTTGAATGCAATCAATTTACATCTTGACTTGTCTAAATTAGGAGATAATGGGCTGAGGATTTAGCTCAGTAGTTAGAGTGCTTGCCTAGCAAGCACAATGATCTGAGTTTGATCCGTGGCACCAAAAATAAATAAATAAATAAATAAATTAAGAGATAATCCTATTGATTTGTTTAAGGTTCGGTGGGTAGCTTCTTTGATAGTGGCTTTTGAAATAATTGGAACAGATTTTACTGATTAGTTGCATTTAAATTAGTAGTATTAAAGGCACTTAAACTCTAAGGTCAAATTATTACAAGTAACATAGAAATCAATGTTTAAATTTAGAAATGTTCCTGGATAGAAATACAAAAATATGAAAAGAGTTATTATATGTAGTTATTCTCAAGTCTCAGCCTTTGACAGGGTTATTCTGAATTATCTGAAGAATTAAGCTAGCAAAATGTGAGACAAAAAAATGAAAGCTCTAGGGTTTTAATTATTTGTGTACTCTCATAATTTTGCTAAAATATCTTTTAATTGGAGAGTTAATTAAGATATTTTCAGCTTCTTATTCAATTTAAGTAACATAAGTACAATTTTGACTTTTTAGTAATTTCACAGGCTTATGTTTACTGAATTGTACCGTCAAGGTTAAATCCTTAAATGAGTTTCTAGAAGACTTCACAGTTGTTGAAATATGGTGAAACAATGCTAAATTGTCTATGCTTATATATACGAGAGCATTATATATTCATTGTTTACATTGATGTATTTTAGAAAAGTTAGTTTCCCCAAAGTTTATCATTTTGTGCTTCTTTAATTTAGTAGGAATATTAAAATTTCTTTATCTTAATCAACCTTCCTGGGATTGAGATCCTAGATGATTCTTCCGTATTTTAATTCCTACCTAGATATAAATGGAAATTAATATTTTCAGATGAGATTAGTAATTGATTTACATTTTCTTAATACAAAAATCATAATAACCTCTCAAAGGAAACACATTTTAGTTTGGGGACTCTTCTGTTCACCTTATTTATAAAAAAAAATCTTTGTCCATATGACTGAAAGCCAAGAATCTTGAGATGGGGAGGGGTTTATTCAGAGTTCTCCAGAGAGACAGAATTTATAGGAGATATATATATATATATATACATATATATATACACACACATATATATAATATATATGTAAAGAGACAGATGAGAAAGGTCACGGGCTCCTGGGCTGTGGAGGCCCAGAAGTCCTGTGATAGGGTGGCTGCAAGCTGGAGAACTGGAGGAGCCAGAGGTGTGGTTCTGTTCAAATCCAAGGGCCTCAGAATTAGAAAAGTGATGTTGTATCTCTTCGTCGAGGTCCAAGATTATAGGAGGCTGCAGGTGCAAGTCCCAGAGTTCAGAGGCCTAAGAACTTGGAATTCTGATGCCCACGCCTGGGGGAAGAGGTCATTCTGGCTCCATAAGAGAGAGGGAGGAATAGAGGGAGGGAGGGAGAACGGGTGCAAGAATTCTCCCTTCTTTTACATTTTCCTTCATCTGGATCGCTTGCTAGCTGAATGGTGCCCGCCTACACTCCACAGTGAGGGCAGATCATCCTCACTTATCCTGCTGGTCACTGGCCAGTGGGCTCTGGGGACACTCTGGGGCACACTCAGGTCAGCACACTCATTCTAATCAAAGGCTAAGCAACCTGGGTTTCAGCACAAGAGGGAGGGACTCAGTGTGTGCCTAAGCACTGAGAATAATTAATACAGTGACGGAGGATAAATAACGCCTCACCAGAGGTGACTCTTCAAATTAGCCAGCTCGGGGAGACTATCACGGATTGTACAGACTCTGAAAGCCATCACATGTATTTTAGGCAAGCACTCTAACCGCTGAGCTAAATCCCCAGCCCCAATCACATGTATTTTAAAGGAGAGAGGTTGAGGGAGCCTGACAAACACAGAGCAGGCCATATGAAAACAAGGCAGTCACGGGAATCCAAAACAAATGTTAACCTTTTCAGTGAAAAAATTTCCCACAATCACTTTAATGTTGCAGGTAACTCTGATCCCTTCACAAAAACTCTGGAGAGAAATAATCCTATGAGCTGAATCCAAGAATTTCACATTTAGGGAGGGATAAATACTAGAAAGAGAGTGCTTCTGACATAATGAATCAAAATAAATGGTATTCAATTTGCACCAGATATTTCACTATCAGAGCCTATAGTGTAATTTTTTTTTTTTAAGATTAGGAAAAATGTTTTGAATCCGAGAAAGACTGATTGTGCCAGTTAATCTTAATAGTCAACCTGACTGGATAAAGAGGCTTCCGCAGAACTGATTGGATTACAGGCCATGTATTCATGAGAAGGTTAATCCACTGAGGTTCTCAGCTGAATGTGCTGTTCAGAGGTGGGGTCTTTGGAGGGTGTACTTCTCACTGGGTCTCTTTCCCTGTGTTCTGCTTCCCAGCATCTGTGACGTGAGCAGCTCCGCTCCACTACACCCTTCCACTGCAATGTTTCAGCCTTGGAGCAGCTAACTATGGACTGGACCCTCTGATACTGTTAGCCAACAAACCATTTCTTTCTTTAAATTGTGTACATCAGACATTTTGTCCCAGCAATGGGAAAGTTGGCCATTACACTGATTGAATATTTTAATCTTTCTTCCCATTTGTTACTTCTAAAAATTATTTTCAAAATTATAAAAATAACAGTCACATTGAATACCCTTTGTAACACAGAGAAGAACAGACTCACATGAAGTCCTCAATACAATTGGTATCATCACTTAGATACAATCATTTATATATACTCTTTTTAAATGGCAACAACCATTCGATGTCTGCATTTTTGTAAATTTTTTCTTATAACAAATATAAAGCTTTTACTATTCTTAATCTTTATAGCCATGATTTCAGAAGATAGTTTAAATTGGTATAAAGTAGATAGACTGTAACTCAGGTATTCCCTTATCAGGAATATTCAAGCTATTTTCTGTTTTTGTAAGGAATCATAAGTGTCACCTCTTAAAAACTCTCTATTTAGTTTTGCAGAAATTGAGAAATGCAGAAATCGAGAAATTGAGAAATTGTCAGCCCCACTGACATTTGAGGCTGAATAACTCTTTGCTGTGGGGAGTTACCTTGTGTGCCCAAGAATGTTTCGCAGATTCCGTCCGGGTACTCTACTCACTTGATGTCAGTTGCTCTCCTCCCACATCATTGTGTTAACAACGAAAGTCTCCAGATATCATCAAACGTCACCAGGCAGGTGAAATTTGTCTTGTTGATAATCATTGTCATAAAATACAAGTTAGAGTCCAGTTATTGGAAGATCCGATGTTAAATATTAATTTCTTGAATCTAGGTCTAGTGCTTCTCATGCCACTGTTTGTGATCTCTCTACGTCGTCTTCCTAGAAGCTTTTCTGGTAGTAAGATGGCTTTTGGACCTTTAGGGACCACATATACATTCCTGGCAGGAAGGTGAGAGATTAGAAAGTCATAAGGGTCTATAACACTCTCCTCAAAGCATCTTTCTTATTGAGAGCTGATGCCCTCTGAAGTCCTTCCACCTATATGTTACTAGTCAGAATTGTGTCACATGGTTCTCCATTTCTCCCAGCATCACAAAAAAGGCTAGGAATTGACATTTTTAACCTTTATAGCCTCTATAACAGATTAGGGAGGAGGGGATGTAAATGGCTTTTGAATAACTCACCAGCTTAGTATTTGCTACATTTCCCATCCTACTTCAGTCACTTCCCTGTGGCAGATGGAAGGCACAGAAATTGGAAGCTGCTAAAAATGCTTAGTCATATATATGTGGAGTTTTAATGTGCATGATTTATTATTTCAAAAGTGCTTCATGAAATTCTTTTCAGCTGATTAATTTGGTGGTTTCTTTATTCTTTTTTTCTCTGACTCTGCAAAGTATATTCATATACAAATAGTGTCAATGAAGAGACCCAATTAATTTCAGTTAGAAAGGTCATTACTTCACAGCAGAAGTACTTTTGCCAGTTACAATTTTCCCTATCAGTTCATGTTATCCACAAGCCGACGTTTGAAAGATTCAAGTTGGTTTCAAGTCATTCTTATCCAGCAGTATTCAGCAGCAACATGAAGTGCTAAGTACTGGCTATATCTGAAGGTGTAAAAAAGGGTGGACACGTCTGACATAAAATATGGGCCCAATATGAGCACAGCACAGCTCATTGGCTAAAAGTAGGACTGTTTGTTTTCTTATCTCTTGAGTCACTGGGAAATTTTGTTTAGTTATGCAGTTTTCCAATTTCTATTTAAAAAAAATTGCCTCTCCCTAAGTAATGTAGGTCAAATTGTATTTCAGAAGAAAGATTAGTACCTGTGCATGTGCTCATATGTGGAAACGGGATCTTTGCAAGTGTGATCACATTAACATGACATCAGGAGGGTAAACCCTAATCCATTACGACTGGACTTCTGACAAGAAGAGACAGAGAGACTTAAAGAGAACGCCAGGTGACCCCAGAGCCAGGCAGCAAATTAATGCATCCGTAAGCCAAGAAACGCCAAGGATTGCCGGTCACACCACAGGCTAAACCAAGCTAATGGCTCTCCTCGAGAGCCGTTAGAGTGTGACTATACTGACAACTTGATTTTAGGCTTTTAGTGACCAGAACTGTAGTGAGAATAAGTTTCTGATGTTTGTAGCTGTCTAATTTTGGGACCTTTGCTATGTACCTCTAGGAATATAATATATCAGGTATGGAAGAATAGTAGTTACTTACCGGTTGAAATATCAGTAGTACCACTGCGAGGCTCTTCAAGATGTAATTTTATTTAAATTAACCCTCTCCTATTCTGTATCTGTATCCCCAATCTTTTCATTTACTTGGCCAGTTTCCCAGTGTTACTTTGTTTTCTTTTAATTTATTAAATGATAGTCATTTCCAAATTGAACTTCATCTAGAAGGTAGGGCAGTTTTGAGCCTGACATTCAAGACCAAGAAAATGGAGACACTGGGAGATGGAAAACCATTGCTAAGGTCCGAGATGCTTCTGACTAATAGATTTCACTAAGAGTGCAACAGAATGGAACCTCGGAATGGATTGCGTTTTAATGGGCTGTTTGTATTCGTCAGGGTTCCCTGAGAAGCAAATATTATACTAGAATTAGGTGTGTAGGAAATATGTCAAGGAAAAATATCTGAAAAGGATAAAGGAGAGAAGAGAAGATGGTGTGGGGAGCCTTCCGACCATACCGCTGGTCTGACTTCCATGAAGAAGATTTAGAAATAGAACAAAATTTGGATAGGAAGACTGGCTGTAGCACAGTTGCGGGAAATGCTCTGTCGGGTCAATGGGAAGTCTTGCACCAAAATTACCCGTCAGAGGAGGCCCATGTCCTGGGAATCATTAGTGCCCTCACAGGTTCTGGCATCATCCAGGAGCACAGGCAGGAAGCATAGTTTTAGCTGGAATCAGAGGTGGGTCCAGAGGGACAATATCTGGGCCATCAGTCAATTTTGCTGTAGGCAGCAGGACACCTGAACAACCTAATTTCCTTTGCTTATTGCCAGGAGATGACCAGAGGGCTAGAACCTTGAGTGATGAGGCCTCTTCGCCTGAATTCTGTTACTGATCGTTGCAATGATGGCTACTTTTTGGCAACAGGTGGTCAGAGCAGCTTTCTTATCAACTTGCTTGGTGGCACCCGGTTCCTGTCAATGGCTCCCAGCTGTGCTGAGGGGCAGCCCCCCCCCCTTGTCCCAGGCACTGGGACTAAGAGGGGCTCTAGGGGTCAGGTCGCTGGTGAAACCCACGCTGTCTCCCGGAGTGCTCACAGTCGCAGACCCTGGCTGCAATGGCTCCGGCTGCGCCTCTCAGCCGCGGGCATGGTTTGCTGTGGCAGCTGTTCTTAGCGCCCACCTTCCTTCCTTTGCTGTCCTTGTACTCTCGCCCGTGATACTTCTCTCTTGCCCAATCAAATGCCGCCCATATTTTAAAGTGCAGCTCAATTCCAGTGGCCGCTTTTTTCTAGAACTCAAAGACACATCCAGACAGGCTGCTCCTCATTCAGTCAAGCGCTTCGTGGCTTATTAACTTTTCCTGTGTACCCGATCTCGTTTCTCTAACAACGGATATGATACATTTTGAAATGTGTGGGCCAGGATATAAGCTTCTCTGTGGGGCTAAAAAATTAGAAAAACACAGTCCGAGAAATACTACAGTGACCACAGCACCAGTCCCCCGGGAACTATTCCTGGCTCTGTAGGTGCTGATCACGTTGTTCGTGTTTCCAGACACAGATGACTCACTGTGAGATGACATTGCAAAATTCGGGGTGCTAAAAAGTTTTCCAACTTATTTTCTAGTCAAAACAACCTTGTAAATATTGAATTAAATGCTTATAAATTATAAATTTTTTTCTCTGTTTCAGAGCCTTTATTGAATATATTCTTTGGCATTGAGAACATTAAAGGAGTAATAAAGTGTTCATCCAAAGAACTTCTTCTTCTTCCTCTCCTCCTCCTCTTCTTTCTCCTCTTCCTCTTCTTTTCCTCCTCTTTCTTCTTCCGCAGCCTTGAGGGACTAGAAGTATATTTTTTATTTTTAGAAAAACTACATCAAATAACTGACTTTCTCAGGGATGACTATCTTTATGAGATGTTCTGGAAGACCAAAATGACTTTATGATCTAAAAGAGTGATGCTGATTCTGCGATGCTGGAACTTGGGGCATCGAGCAAGTCGGGAAGGTTGTGCAGAGGAGAAGCTGGTTTGGTGTGGGGTCTGACACTGGCTGGTGCTGATGCTTCTAATGACTCTGTGCAAATTTATATTAAGCACTTCAGTTGTGTAGCATGCTGTCCTGATTTTGAGTCAAACTGAATTGTCATATTATTCACCGACTTCATGTTATCCCTTATCCTTCTCTCTCCCGCTTCGGAGCTGAGCTCTTTCCCAGGGAAACATCTCTGTAAGTCTAGCAAAACAGGAACCCCAGGACTTCTCCTTTCTCAACAATGGTATCCTTCTTTTTTAGCCTTAAGCCAGGGCCCTATCTCAAGAGCTGTGCCATTTCCTGTCTGGCTGGGAACAGTTCAAGGTCATCATATCCAACAAATAGCTAGCAAGCAACCAAACTGCAAATTCCTTTGTTTTATGTTTGCCTAAGGTCATAGTGTTTTCTGTTCCTTGAGGCAAAATAGATTAACAGAACAAACCTAAAGCTGTCAGTCTGGTTACTTAATATTTAAATACCGTGTTCTCATTTTGAATGTTAAGTGAAAGTCGGGTAAGGTATTCACTAAGGTTAGGACCAAAATTATTTTCTTTTTAACTTTTGCATACATCATAATTTTTCTCTAAAGCTTTGTGTTTCAGATGATTGTTGCTTAGTCCATTATTTGAAAGTTTTCCAAGGTGTGGGAGTCTCTAAGCTGTGATCATTAGTTCTCTATGAATTCTTCACAGCTGGTAAATGCCAAAAAATGTACCTGATGTATTTATTTTGAATAATCAATATTAAATGAATGTCATGAGTACTTTTCTGCTAGAAGTGTTATCTCTCATTTAAACTTATTATTTAAAGATAACATTATTATTACTATTAATGTACTTTCTTTTGCCAAGCGATCTATAATGCATCATAAACATGAGTTCAATAATACTGCTTTGTTGTGTATAATTCCAGACACAGGACAGACACAATTATCAATACTCAATGTCAAAGAGAAGGCAGTATTCAAGTTTTATTTCTATACATTCATACTAAGTAAACTTACTAAATTATCATCCTCTCTATTCTCTACCCTGCACCTCCACGTGGAATGATAAGTTCATTTTAAGCTGAGACTGCCATCCTGCTCTGTGGTGTCTTGTATTTGAATTTATCTGGGATATCTTGGCCTCGGTGAATCTTGGGGAGAAGGAGGGCCTGTAACATGGAGGCTGATGAGTGAAGTGGACAGTGGAGGGGAGGGCATGTACCTACTCCTCACCCCAGCTCTGTAGGGAGGAGGAAATACTTCCACCCAGCGGACTGGAGAGCAAACAGAGGCAGACTCATTGCCTGAGGGACCTAGGTGAATAAAAGCACTATCTACAGGTGAACTATGTGTCCCGGTTTTCCCATGACAATCCCACTTATCCTGCTATCTTGAAGTAACAATGAGTTGAAGCCCATCTTTCATTCTCAGAACTGTTTGAGTGAAAAAATACACAGAGCGAAGAAAAAGAGATTCAGTCCACTTTGCACAAGGAAAACGCTGAGCACCTGAGACCTAGAAGGCCAGAGAGGAAGCGGAGACATTGTGGCGCCTCTTGGGTGTTTTCGAAATTGCGGCTTCAGGAATGCTGAGGTGGTGGCCTCCATAATCACAGTCACTGAGGCCCTGGGCGATGCTAATTAGCTTCCCCTAAAGGGCTTCCTGGGTGGTGGGCATCACAAGGAGGCTGCTGGGGGGGGAGCCTGTGATTTGTTTGGGGACAGGCAGTGAAGCCCTTTGTAGAAAGTCCCAAATCCTGGAGAAAATCTTTTGTCAGGAGAAAAATTTTGTAGTATGACTTGACCTCCCAGGCTAGTGAGGTCTAGAGAAATTTACATATTATTATAGACAGCTAAGTAAGGTAGAAATATTATAGGCAGTCAGACAGGGCTGGGCCCTCATTGGAGTCCATACACAAGAGGAGAGTATGCTACAACTATGGCTGGAGGCGCATCCATTGAAGGTCAGGCCTTAAGATAAGGCGGAGGGATAAACAATGAACTGAAGATCACACTCATCTGATCTGATAAAGTCTAGGTCACCCAGGCAGGCGACCAAGACCTCCAGATACACCCCATCCTGGAATGTCTTTATTCTTTCCATGTCCATTTGCTATGTGACCTTCTTCCCCATTGGATCACTATTACCTAAGCCACTACATTTGTAATATTATTGGTTAATCATCATTTTGACACACACTGTACCCACCTCATGATTTTGCTCTATAAAACTTCCCCTGAAAAGTGAGCTCGTTGGCAACCCACTTGGGTCGCCTCCTGTCTCTCAGGAGCTCTCTCTCTCTCTCTCTCTCT
>PVJO010031141.1:0-14675 GCA_004026905.1 Hystrix cristata
GAGCTATAGAAAATCATAAGTTTTGTTGGGAGCAAATGTATCTTGGATGCTTCGTGGCTTGGACCTCAACATTTGTTTTCATAACCAAGTGAGGTATGTCTTCAATAAATGAAATAACTCTATGCTTTTATCTGTACTTGCATTAATGACTAGCCACACTAGAACCAAGTTTGTTATAAATCTTAGGCAGTCTTGAAAATGTTTCCATTTTAACAGGATTCTTAGTAAATGAAAAATGCCAGTCTTCGTCATTAGCATAGGGAGTGTCTAAGGGTTCAAAACCTAGATTTGATTAATTTTAGAAACCCTAAGTAGCACTGACAGAATAATTTCTATTTGCACATTTGTGCCCTATTTGTGCCTGCAAACGTGGATATGTGACTCTCCTTGCATATTTGACAGTTTTAATACCTTATTGTTTCTGTATTTTATTTGAACTATTTAGAGTCCTTTCAGAGATACACATAAGTACCTCTATCTAATACTCATTACCAGGTTCTTTTCCTAAATTCTGACTTGCAGAGAATTGTGTTAATAAAGGCTTCATTGTCCCTATTAAGAAAGATTCTTCTTTTGGAGGTATTGTTCATTTTTGTATTTTCAGAAATAGTAAGAGATTTAAAAAGCACATTTTGCAGTAAAATAATTGAAAGAAAATTTTCCATCATTTAACAAGGAGACATATTTGATAATAGGAATTAAACCAGGGTCAACCTCATCCAAAGGAGCAAAAGCTTTCTTCAAATAGTATTCCTTCCACAAAGAGTGATTCAATTAATGTGTTAGTATGTATATCCGCTGGCCACTGGGAAGATAGCAAATTGTGTTGAAGAGTGGGAGCATGTATTTGAAAGAAGTCCTGAAGCTATATCTACATTCTTTGATACTGGAATAGAACAGAAATTAATCCTTTTTCACCCAAGCACATTTACTACCTTCAATTTTGGGGCTAAAGGTATATAGACCTAAGAAATACTATCAGTACCCTTTAAATTGAATAATGAATAAGAAGACTCACAATCAACTCGTGAAAATAATCTGAAAGTATCTTTAAAACTAATATAATAAATTTACCTAGGAATTAACTCAAAGGCAAAACTAATCTCTTTGCACTTTGATTTGGTCTAGCAATATAAAAGAAAAGATGCATGAGGAGAGAGGTGGTAGTAAACAAAGTAGTATTCGGGGATAGAAGCAACACAAAATGTGTTAGATAAAATATATCAAAGTGAGAACTTGATGTTGCTCATAATGTGATATGAATATCTTCAAACTTTGAAAGTCATTCATTTTCTAAACTTATGATTTTAGAATACCAAACAACTGTTGCTATTTTATAATTAATCTTCATTTCTCTTTTACTTTGATCTGTGCTTATTTGTTGGTGCTGTCAATACTAGATATTCAATGAATAGCTGGTATTTGACGATTTTTGTTTCTGATATATAAACATCTATGTTCGAAGGATAGACAAACACAATCTGGGTTTTGTGTTTATATGTTTTATGCTTACATAGTTACATATGTATACACTTACATATAAAACATGACATAAGAATAGTTTGTCAAAGTGTCTCCTAAAGATTAGTAGATCTGTATATTTGAATTTTAATAAAAATAAACCAGCTTTCATAACATTGGGAAAATACCTAAAGGTTTTTTATTTTTTTCTGTGATGGTCTTTTGAACCTTTTATTGGCTTTTTTTTTTTTTTAAACATTGTCATGTAAGGAAATCTCATTGTAAATGGCCAGGTAATCTTTTTTTTTTTTTTTTTTTAATCTTCATGTCTCCTCATAACTTGAGAAACAACAAGGTAGAAAATGAAAACCTAAACAGATCTTGTTAAGTATGAGTAAATTTCTCAGAGAAATTTGATTTGCAGAGGCAAGGTGTGTAGCTAAGAGGCTGTATTTCCCCACAATCTTGCAGTTACAAGTAAGTTCCTTACCATACTCCCAGAAGGAGAAATCTTTTTCATAGTTTTAAAGAAAGTCTGTTTCTCTGAACTAAGAATGATCATTTTATTATTGCTGCCAAGTTTCTCTTTCTTACAAGTAATGCACAGGACGCTGAAGGAAGATTGGTTCTTGGGCCAACAAAAGGCAAAGGCAAAAGACTGCAAATGAGGGAATTTAAAGACTACTGGTGTCAGGGTGCCACTGTGGTCTTGGAGCAGCCGTACTGATCTTCTAGCCTGTCACTAGGTGTTTTCTTTTGTGAAAACAAAATGAAAAGTCTCCTTCCTAATTCGAGGTTTCCTTCAGACACAGCTAAATGAGCTCCCACCAGACCACTAAAATGGAGTGAGGTTAGATATACTGCCACTTTCTTTTTCTTTGTAGTCCAGAATATTTACATAAAGATATAATATTTTAGGACTAGAGCAATGTAATGAGTAATGTTCAATATGAAAAATGGTTGTTTCAACTTAAAACTCTACCTTACTCTGTAGTTGGTATAATTTCATGTTCTCTTTTATTTGAGTCCTATGTTCTGGCTAACTTTATTTTGATGGTAGTAGTAGTTATTAATAAACCAAACCAAAATCACAACCTCTGTTAAATACTTTTAATGTGGTGTGCAGTGCTCTGTACATAGGAAACATTCTTATTAATGACATATTTACCCCCATTAAAGAAGAGAAACCAAGAATTACAGAGTTTAAATAATTTGTTAGACTCTCATTTCTGCCTATAGTATACTGATTGATATCAGACTTAGTCTTCTACTGACTGCTATAGGAATTTGAGAAACACAAAACTAATTTCGAGGCATCACAGCAATTCAGGATGTGAGGGGACAAGACTCAGGAGGAAATAGATCGAGGTACTTGCTTCATTTCCTCCAGTCTCTCCAGTCCTCTTCCCTGGGGCTTTTGCTAATCATGGCTTAAAGTCTGGAGAGAGATGCAGGCTACAAATGATCACAAGTTCACTAGGATCGAGAGGAAAATATTGGGGTCTAAATTACCAAGCAGATAGTGTTTAGAAAGCCAATATTTCAGAAGAAAAATAAAATGTGCAACATCGAGCCCGGTATTCTATGTGCTACATGCCTTGAGTCACTTACGTACCCACCGAAGTGACATTTGTGAGGTAAATGAAGAGAAACCAAGAAGAAAACAGCTGCTAAAAACAAATCAGGGAACTTGGCAGCCACAAACCAGGAGGAAGTCAGACTGGAGTTGAGGGACTAATAGGAGGGTGACCCTAGTTAATACTCTCCTTTCGAGGCAGACGCCAGGAAGGTTCCATCTGGCAGAGGACTGACACCAAACAGGTCAACATTAACTCAGTTAAGTGACTTGCCAGTGAGTTTCTACCGGCCAGAAATTAAAATAGTAAGTATTACTACAAAATAGAGACAAACTGTTGAAAACTGGAGAAAAATTAAGCAATAGAACAACTCCTCTCCCCGTTACCTTGGTCGTGAAATTATCTGGCACAGATATAAAACAGTTATCATGAATCCATGCAAAGGGGTGCTGAGTGAAGAGGATATTAAAACTTCTTTTAACAAAAAGCAGGAGTTTAAAATTTGTGTGTGTGTTTATGTGTGTGTGTGTAATGTGGAAATTCATGAAATGAAAATTTTATAACTGTAATAAAGAATTCAATAGATGTGCGTAAAAGAGAATTGGCGCTGCAGAAGGGTTACTGTCTGATCTTCTTTTAAAGCCATCTATTGAATTAAATAGAGAATATCCATCTTGAAGAGCAGAACTAAAAAACAAAATGAAACAAATAAAAGATTAGGAGTCGCATGTAATTAGAGTCCTAAAAGAGAGAGAAAATGTCAGGGAAAAACAAAATGCAAAGAAATACGGAACATTAAAAAATTAAATAAAACTAATAATGCATCTTTTTATATAATCACACCTTTAACAAAATGAAACTTAGTAGAAATAAGATATTTTTAATATCTGTGAAATATATTTATATACTTATATGTATATATATATATTTGCATTTACTTATATGTTTTATATATATATAGTTTGTACACACACATACACACACACATATATATAAGGGGGTGGGAGGAGAAGAGAGAGGAAGAGAGAAATTTTTAAGAGCATGAGGAAATAGTAAAAGTAAGAAGTTTGATTGCTATTCCATCTAGTAAAAATAATTAATTTCAAGAAATCTTACACCCGTGTGTAAAAGATAATGCAATGAAACTTGTAGAACATAATAAGATATATTCATGATTTAGGGATTGACAAATACATATAAAAAACACTCAGGGAGCAATAAGTATAAAAAGAAAAGAAAATATAGCTGAATTAAAAATTCGAGAATTTAGTTGGGCATGATCTCAGCACCTGGGAGACTGAGGCAGAAGGATCGCGTGAGTTTGAAGCAAGACTGGGCTACACAGTGAGTTCAAGTCCAGCTTAAAATATACAGCAAGATCATGTCTCAAAGAAACATCAAAAAAAAAGTTAGAAATTTTGTTTATGTTAATGAAAATATAAAATCACAGAATGAGAGAGTATTTTGGCAAGTTGAGTAATTGCCCAGGAACACTTTTATCTGATGATAAATCCTTAGTGAAATACATAAGAAATTCCTTTAAATCAATAAAAAAAACTTAACAAAAAATCTAGTCTAATAAAAAATTAGGTGGTTAATTAAAAGTCTATCCAATATAGTCATTTAGCATATATAGAGGTGCTCAACATCATTTGTCATTAGGGAGAGCCAGATTAATTCCAATGAGGATAGGAAAGAAAAAGTCACACTGGCAAGAATGTGGAGGAAAAAGAATCCATGTTTATCATTGGTGAGTGTGGAAACTGGTACTAGAAAACCGTCAATGTCTGGTAACACAGAACATCTGAATACTCTACAGTGATAGGTAAAAAGAAAGAAGTAAGAAAGAAAAAAAAAAAAAGAAAATTTCTAGAAGGCTCAAAGCGACATAATCCTTTTCATTGAAGTGAAAATTTTGTAACATGAAATTAACTATTTTGTGATGTGCAATTTGGTGATATTTAATGATTTACAATATTGTGTAACTAGCACCTATGTTTAGTTCAAAAACACCCTGTCTATCCCAGTCCCACCAATTAAAATACCCTCGTGTCCATTAAGTACTCAAAGCAAAATAGTTACTAACAGTCAAAAATATTTTAAATTTCCATCAAATTTGGAATGGGTAAATTAGATGTGCTTATTCAGTACTTAGATATTAATCCTCTAAGAGTAATAACATACAAACGTGACAAAGATCTTTTGGCTGCTACATGGAGCAACGATGCTTTTTTTGTGAGAAACTTTTTGGTTTATGTCTTGTACATTAAGTACTTACTTTGAAAATAAGATACACTGAGTATGAGCTATTGTTATTCCCTTTCTGTTTTGTTCTGAAATTTTTATTTTTATTAAATAATTCTAATATTTCTAATATAGTGCGAATGAAATCAGATTACACACATACATATACTCAGAAACAGGCCAGGTTATTGGCTGATTTCTTGATAACAGCCATTCTTCCTGGAGTGAGATGAAATCTCAGGGTTTTTTTAATTTGCATCTCTCGTATGACCGATGACATTGAATGTTTTTTTCATATGTTTATTTGATTTGTCCTTTCTATTTCTTCATCGGAGAAGTGTCTGTTTACTTCAGCTGCCCATTTATATATTGGGTCTTTAAATTTGGGGGGTCTGATTGTTTTGAGTTCTTTATGTATTCTAGATATTAGTTCTTTGTCAGAGCAACAACTGGCAAAAACATCTTCCCACTCCATGTGTTGTCTCTTCACTCTGTTGGTGGTTAATTTTGATGTGCAAAAGCTTTTTAACAAGATGAGATCCCAGTGGTTGATTCTTTGTGATGTTTCCTGGGAAACTGGGGTTTTGCTCATAAAATCTTTGTCTGTACCTATGTCTTCGAGAGTTCTACCTATTCAGGACTAGGGATTTAGCTCAGTGGTTAGAGTGCCTGCCTAGCAGGCACAACACTCTGAGTTTGATCCCTGGCACCAAAAAAAACAAAAAACAAAACAAAACAAAACAAAAAAAAAAAAAACAGAGTTCTACCTATTCTATCTTCCAGCAGATTTTAGGGGCTGTGGAGAAAAAGGAACCCTTCTCCACTGTAGGTGGAAATGTAGACTGCTGCAACCATTGTGGAAATCAGCATGAAGATTTTTCAAAAAACTAGGATTAGAGATTCCATTTGACCCAGCTATTCCCTTTCTTGGTACCTTCCCAAAAGAATTAAAAGCACCATACCACAGTGATACATGCACACCGATGTTTATACCAGCACAGTTTATAATATATGCACACCCGTGTTTATAGCAGCACAGTTTATAATAGTTAAATCTTGGAAACAGCCCAAATGCTCATCAACCAATGAATGGATAATGAAGATGTGATTTATTTATATAGTGGAGTATTACTCTGCCATAAAGAACAATAAACTTGAGACATTTCTGGGTCAAGCTTATTGTTGGATAGATGCATCTTGAGACCATACTCTTAAGTGAAATAAATCAGACACATATGTTTAAATACCACATTGTTTCTCTGTTGTGAGAAACTGAAAGTGTAAATAAGGACTAAAATATATTATATTGGGAAAGGGAAGAAATTGTTCAAATGGGAAGGGGAACAAGGGAGGGAGGAGGGGAAAAGGAACAGAGGGATAAGAAAAACAAGAATGGAAGAAAAAATGGAAACAAAGCTTTTGTAGATAAGGAGGGAGGATAGGTTGAAGGAAGGTGAGGGAATGGGAAAAAAGAAGCAGCAAGATACATTATGTACAGGTACTAATTCCCTATGATGAATATTATCATTATGTATATCTAAAATGTACCATTAAAATAAAATAAATTAAATTTAAAAAAGAAACAGGCCAGGTAACAGTGATGTCCAGAAGGGGCCAGAGGCAGGCTTTTGTGTTCCTTGAATTTTCTATAATTTTATTTGCTAAATGGTTGACTCATTATAAAGATTCATCCATTTGTACATTTAAGGGTTATGCACATTACCTTATGTGGTAAACTTCTAGGAAAAATCAATAAAAACAAATCAGTAAAATCGATAAAGTAAATATGTCTGGAGTTATTTGCCCACAGTTAACATTTGATAAATGGTAGAGCTAGAATTTGGCTCGAAGCCTATCTGAATGAAAACACGTTTTTAAATATCGCAGTAGTGTACAATTCCTTTTTCACAGGGATACTTGCAGGTTCATGAAGTGTTCTAAAATAACAAACATTTATGTGAAAGGAGGCATTGTCGTTTTATAGTCATTACCACTGAGAATCATTAATGGCATATTCTCAATTATTATTTTACTTGTTCAGTACAGTATATTACATACCACCCAGAAATGTAGTATCTGCATGGAAAAAAAATTGAGTTGCATGTATTCTATGATCCTCCAGCTGTTTTTCTTGCTGTACCAAAATATGTCACTGGCCTAATTCAAGAGTCGATGACAAGAGTCGATGTAAAACTTACGGCTGTACAGCTGTAGGGCTGTCAATTAAGTAATTTCTTTTTTTTTTTTTCTTTATTTTTTTTCTTTTTTTTGTGTGTGTTGGGGATCAAACTCAGGGCCTTGTGCTTGCTAGGCAGGCACTCTAACCACTACGCCAAATCCCCAACCCTGATTAAGTAATTTCTTAACTCAAGTTCTCCTCAAGATCTGAAGCCTGACTTTTGGACTTAGGTGATAGCTCAATATTTGGCTTTCCTGAGGAGTTTAAAGTTATATTTAGGAAAGATTCAAAGCTTGATCAAATTCATGTTTTAATCAGTTATTTTTGATACATCTTTGTACATATATATGGAGTAAGTTATCATGGTTTAATGCACATATAAAATGTGTAATGATCAAATTGGAGTGGCATTTCTAAATCTTCAGCTTTAATTACTTCTCTATCTTCAGACACTTCTAGTTACTTCATAATACATCATAGGTCATTGTAGACTATTGCTGTGGGCTGCAGCACACTGAAGTTAATTCCACCTGCGTTTTTGTTCGTCTTATTGAAAATCATTCTTTCTCCTCTCCCCTCAACCCTTTCAGTCTCTAGTGGCCATTACTCCACCATCTTCTCCTATGGCATCAATTTTTTTCCACGAATGAGTGAGAATATTTGGTAATTCTCATTTTTCTGGCTGATTCATTTCAGTTTAAAGGATGTCCTCCTGCTCTATTCACTTTGATGCAAATGACAGAGCTCATTCTTCTTTATGGCTGAACAATATTCTGTCATGTACATATACCATATTTTCTTTATCCTTTCATCTGTTGAAAAGTACCTTGATTGATTACACATTTGGGCTATTCTGAGTGGTGTTGCAATGAACAGGAAGGTGCAGGGTTTTTTTTTTTTTGTAATCATTTTTCCTTTTGATATATATTCATCAATGGGATTGTTAAAATGTATGGCAGTTCTATTTCTAGTGTTTTAAGGATGCTTAATACCATTTATTCATGGTGGCCATAATGATTTCCATTCCTGTCACCTGGAAGCTAGGTCCCAACATTATGAGGAGCAGGCAATACTCCTCTGTTACTGTGTTTTTGATGAAGACGTTGGACAAGACATATAGGCAGTAGTGCCGTGTATATGCAAAGTTAAACACAAAATGATAGCTCTTCAAATAGAGAGAGATAGAAAGAGAAAATACACCTTAAATATGGAGGGCTAGAGCCAAGATGGTGGGTTCACTGAATTAAGCCTCAGTCGATATACCTGAAATGGTAACCGTCTCTGGATTTTATTTATAGCTAGTGATTAGAAAATGAAGGGAAAAAGTCACGTCTCCTTGTCGTGTAGTCTCCAGCTGCTTTTCTCTAAGCCTTGTGATGTCAATTTCTTGCCAAACGTTGCCACTAACTTTTATTTTTCACTTTAGGTGACAGGGGTGGGAGCCAGGGCGAAGTGATAGCACACTGTGATTTTGATTTGCGTTTCCTTCATGACTATTGATATCGAGCATTTTTAAATATACTTGTTGGCCATTTATATGACTTCTTTTGAGAAATGTCCATTCAGATCATTGGCTTGTTTTTAATTGGATTGCTTGGTTTTTAGGCTGCTGAGTATTTTCAGTTGTCCGTTTATTCTGGATATTAATTTCTTCATCAGACTAATAGCTTGTAAATATCTTCTCCCATCTTGCTCGTTGTCTCTTCTCTCTGTTGATTGTTTCCTTTGCTGTGAAGGAGCATCTTAGTATGATATAATCCCTTTTTTGTTTTTACTTTTGTTGCCTATCTTGTCCAAAATTATCTACACCAATGTCTTAAAGTGTCTCCCCTGTATTTTTTTCCTAGTAATTTAGAGTTTCAGGTCTTACATGTAGGTCTTTGATCAGTTTTGAGTTGGTTTTTGTATATGATGACAGACACAGGTCTAATTTCCTTCTTTCACTTATGTGTGTACAGTGTTGCCAGCATGTTTTATTGGAGAGACTATCTTTTCTGCAGCGTATGTTCTTTTTGCCTTTGTCAGTAATAACTGGCTGTGTGCATGTGGATTAATTTGTACGTTCTCTATCTTGGGTCTGTGGGCTCTTGTGGTTACTATAGGTTTGTAGCTTGTTTTAAAAGCAGTGTGATGCGTCCACATTTGTTCTTTTTGCTTAGGATCACTTTGCTTATTTGGGGACTTTCGTGGTTCTATGTGAATTTCGTGATTTTTTTTTTTTTTTTTTAGTCCTCGGAAGGAAATTATTAGTGTTTTAATGTAAAGTACATTGAACTCCGTAGAATATTTTGACTTGTATCATTATTTTTCAATATTAATTCTTCCATTTCAGCAAACTTGGATATCATGACGTTTTGGCATCCTTTTAGCTATGATTTTAATTTTCATTATAGATCTTTTGCTTCTTTGGTGAAGTTTATCCCTAGATATCTTATTTTGGAACTACTATAATTGATTTCTTGATATCTTTTTTAGCAAATGTGTTGTTGTTCTATAAAATTGCTACTTTCTAGTATGTTGATTTTGTCACATCTGGCTGCTGGTCAGGAAACCAAAGATGTCACATCTGGGGGGCAAGCACTGCAGCTCTGCTATCCGGGCATCCCACCAGAATCGTAAACTCAGCCCCAGTAAAAAAAAAAAAAAAAAAAAACTAATAATAATAATAAAACTAGAGGGACAAAATTCAATGAAAGGAAGACGCTTTATTTGCAAAGAAGAAAAGGAAGATAGATAGCTACCCTAATAAAAAAAATTCAGGGTGTGGTCTCCAGAAAGATGAAGGACCCATAGGCCCTTTGTTCCTAGCTGCTTTTATGGGAGGGGTCAGGGACTCTTCATCCCTCCAACCACAGCTGGCCATAACTAAATTGGCTTCCTGAGAGCTTTGCCTAATATTATTTCTTCTAGTGGTCTATGTGCAGCTTCTTTTGTGTGTTTTTACTTGTCCTTGACCTACCATTTGAGGCCTTATCTTTGGAGTGGGCAGTTATTTGGCAAGGAGCTACTTTATTCATGGTTAGTTTGGAGTTAGGAAGGGGGAGTGTGGATATATACTGTACTCTATCATCACTCTACAGCAAGTAACATAGTGACTCTAGAATGAATACACATGTATGTATATGTATACGTTAGTGTGTAGATGTGAGTACATACTGCCTTAAAGTTAGCCAGCCCCCCGCCCCGCTTCCTGTATATTTTATTGGAGGTGGTGGTGCCTTATCATTTGTACACTTAGCTTTCTCTCTGTGTCCCACCTGTCAGCTGTTTTTCTGGTTGCCAGTGCAAGTCCTAAGCCCATTTTGTACCTTTCTTCATCTAGCTTTTCTCTCTTTTTCTACCCCTGTTCTTGACCTATTTCTCCAGGGAATTCTCTAGTAAAATTTGTTTTTAACTCCTTCTAGTCAAGATTAGCTGGAAGACCTAATAAGCCCCTAATTCTATTTTTTCATCCACAGGCTCCTGCTCCTACAATTTTATATCTGATAGGTATACTGGGTTTCTTTTGTCATTTCAAACATTTTTTTCAGGTGTAGAATCTTTAGACTTTTCTAAGCATAAAGTTGTGTCATCATACTTGCTTTCCAAGTTACTCTTTTTTTCTTTCCCTTGCCAAATTGCTCTTGCAAGACTTCCAATACTATATTGAATGTGACTGGACGAAGTGGACATCTTTGTTTTGTTGCAAATCTCAGAGGAATTGCTTTTGGCTTTTCTTTTTGTTTGTGTCCTTTTCTATTTTTTTAGTATGCTATCGGGTATGGGTTTGGCACATACAACTTTTATTGGGTTGCAGTCCATTCCTTATATATGTAATTGTTGAGTGATGTTATTATCAAAGGCTGTTGAATATTATTGGGAGCTTCTCTGCATCTATTAAGATAATCCTAACAGTTTGTGTTCCTCTTTCTGTTGTTGTGATCTATTATGCTTATTGATTTGCAAATGAACTATCCTTGCATCCGTGAGATAACTCCTACTTGATATTAGTACAGACTTTTTGTGACATGCTGCTGGTTTAGGTTTTCTAATATATAAAATAGTTGTTACATGTGTATTTTTTAGACGTGTTGTTTTATAGATACATTTTTGTTGTTGTCTTTGTCTTTGGTATCAAAATAGATCCTTTGTTTAGTTTCGGAATTAGCTTAACATTTGCTTCATAAAAAGAGGTGGTAGAGTTTCTTCCTTTTCACAACTGATACTTCTACATTCATGTTTTAGGCTCATTTTTCTTTAATTTGGCTGGTAAATAACATATACATTTTAATTAAGCACTATATCCTTGCCAATTTCAGTTGGCTACCTTGTCAGTTTCACAAGAAAATGTATTTCTTTTAGTTTAGTTTTTTGCAAGGTTTGTTTCACTCATTTATTCATTCAAGACTAATTCATTGAGCACTCTCCGTGCAACAAGCATTATTGGAGGTACTAGAAGAACAGCAAACAAATAGTAATCTCTCCCTAATAGTGCTTCATTTGGGGAGGCATTTGGGTCATAACTGAATAGTAAATGATACAAATTTTCAGTGTATACCGATTAAATGGAGAATATCAACATAGGACAGAGTAATAGCTATACTTAATTTAGGATAGAGTTGCAATTTGAGTAAGATGAATTTCCCAAGTACAAATGTGACTGTCTTATGCTGGATTTCAAAAAACTGGCTCTGAAGCAAGAAATTGGGTACAGGCAGGTTATAGGGAAGTTTTGCTAGAAAGACTAGGATTCCAATATGAAGTTTATAAGTGATCAAAAAACAGCGACAACGAGGGCTCAGTCTTCCTCTGGAATTTGGCGAAGCTGTGTGGCCCATTGTATCATCCAGAGTGCGAGGAAGGCAGGAGCGCTTAACTGTGGACTCCCGTCTGCCATTCACTGCAAGGAGCATCACAGTATTTTAACCTTCGGCCTGCTCTTCGTGGTGGATCAGCAGGCTCCTGTGGCCGAAGGAAGCCTCGGAAGTCCCTAGTGCTTTCTGTAAGGTCTCTTAGGCGTGGAGGGCAACCAGGACAAGAAAATGGACTGGGGCTGCAAACTCTGAGGAAGTGGCACTTCGCAAAAAAAAACAAAAAAGGTGGAGGAGAACATTATGAACCACATGGAGAGAAGTGTTCTTGGCTCAGATAAAACAAGTACAAAAAAAAGAGATTCTTTCTATTCTATTTATATCTGTTTTCTATGCTTCATGATGGTGACTGAATTGAAAATTACAACACTAGACAGGAAGATTCTGAGTTATTTGCGATGTTAGATACACAGAATTATGTCGATGGCTTGAGGTTTGTGAAAGGAAATTCAGATTACATAAAGAAGAAAATATTTCAGTATTTAATTCAGGGGAATGTTAGACATTTTCATGGAAATTTGCAGAATGCTAAAGTTTCAGAGTTCCAAAATAATTATCAATCCAGAAGTGTAATTAGATTTATGTTTGTAAAAATGTTGAGGGAAGAGCCCAAGTGCAAAGACATGTTGGTTAGTTGGTAGGAAGAAAGACAATATTAGCAAAGTGTGGGAATCATCTAAAGAACTGATTATTAAAATGATGTCTATGAGTATTGGAGGATATCTCAAGGTAGAAAAAATAAAAGAGACAAGTTCTTTTGAAAGTGGAAGGTAAAGGACTTAGTAGAGGAGGTATGGCAGGTAGAAAGAAAGCAACTTATGTAAAATGTAAAACACTGAGTCTTCGTCAGGCATATAAAAAGGATTGCATAAATATTAGTTGAAATAATAAAGATTAAAAGAAGAAAGCAGGTTGAAGAGAATGGGAAGGGGAGAAGGATAAAATAAAGAGGGTCAAAATGTCAGAAAAGAAAAGAATAAAAAACAAAAAAAGAAATATTAAGAGTGAGCACTTCCCTTCAAATTCAGTTTTTAATATAACCATCATTTATTTTTGCATATCACTTTTTAATAGTTATTTCAGAGTGACAGTTAATATTATCATATCCTTTAGGTATTTATTTAACATCTTTCCTAAAAATATGATGACCAACTTATTTGTTATGGAGATTACCATACTTTATTAAAAGATCATTGAAATTTTATATGAGCACAGATTTTGCATAAGTAATTATAATAAATTGGGAAATCAGTGCAGACCAGAGAAAGGGAAGAGAATGTGAATTCCACAGACATCTCACAGAGAAGGTTTATTTTTCCGTAGTGTGTGAAACAGGATGGTAGGAGGTGCAAAGCCACCCATGGCGCACAAATCTGGAGCAACACTCACACTTGTGCACAGCACACTTCACAAATGTGCTCTGCTACAAAATTCAATTATCTTTACTTTTTCTTGGTTGGGCCATTTTAATTTTATTCTTAGATTTAATAAATTGTATTAAGATATAATTCACAACCAATAAAATACAACTCTTTGAAGAACACAATTGATGACTTGGGATAAATACATTCAAGCATGTAAACGCCACCACGTAATGATGTGGAGCAGCTTTCCACATTAAGCTGTGCCCTTTCCCGCCAACACCTCGTCCCCATCCTGCTCGTCAGCAAATCATTGATCTGCTTTCAGGCAGAAAAAAGCCATTTTAAATAAGTCATTTTGAAAAAAAGCCACACGTTGTTTTGTCCTTAAAAAGAGGCAAAACCATGATAAGTGACTCTTACATTTGAGATGAGTAGTCTTACACATACGGTCAAATTCTGAAGATTCTGTTAGTTGACATTGTGAAATGTCTTGGTATATTCGTATCATGGCAAAAAAAGCAAAGAGAAGAACCTTGAACATTATTGTTTATTTTTTCTATTTTCTTTTCTTTCCCTCCATTGCTTTTATTGTTCCCTGTCCTGTGTTCACTTGGTGCTTTGGCTATTTAGGACAATCTCTTTTTTCCTAAGGAAATACTGAGGAAGACTCTAAAGCCAGTCCATTTATACTACCAAAGCTTAAAATGAGATCAGACTCTGGTTGATACAAGGGCTTTTCATTGAAAGCAACTTGTTAAACTTGTTTCTTTCTTGTATTGCTAGTATTTATCCAATGTAATGTTTCTATGTAGTGGCCAACAATAATCTCTAAACGTGTGTAAGTTTATTAACACAGTGGAAACATGGGTGTTTCCAGCCCTTTATTTATTTTTCACTCAGGCCAAAGTGCTCAGTGTTAGTCATACAAGCAACAGTCCTCACACAAAGAAAGGACACTCTTGAAATGGTGATCTTTCTCTAAGGGCACTATACCAAACAC
>PVJO010031142.1:0-14681 GCA_004026905.1 Hystrix cristata
CCAGCTCCGGCTGCCCGGCCCCCGCCCACCCCGCCGGCCTGCTTCACCGCCCGGAGGGATGCACCACAGCCCCTGGAGCCGTCCCTTCCCTGGGGGCGGAGCACAGGGAGGATCAGCAGGTGGAGCAGCGTCTGGCTACGGCTGCCCTCCCAGCTCGAGAAGTTAAGCCCTGACTGCTGTCCCGGGAGCCGGGGCAGAGAAAGGAGGCTAGACCACGGGCCCCGGTTCTGAGGGTGACCAGGGTCAGCTGTGGAGGGAACGTAGGTCCAGCGGGGAGGGGCTGCCGATGGATGCGGGAGACCAGGGAAGCCTGGTTTAGTCCTGCATTTTTAAACTGTTTCCAGAGGGGACCAAAAATCGTGGAGTACAGGGATGGGCTCTCTGGAGAAACTCCAAAAATAAGTAAATACACGAAAGCTTTCCAGACCTCAGCCTGACCAGACCTGGAGGCAAGTAGCATGTCAATATGCAGGACAAAAGTAGCTATGTCACCTTTCAGAAACTGTCAGCCAAAATCTTACAAACTGTGCAGAGTCTGTTTTATTTGAGAAGCTGGGCGTTCCAAGACGCTTTCTTCTTCCTCTTCCTCTTCTCCTTCTCCTCTTCTTTCTTCTTCTCTGTACTGTCTGATAGGAGGGAAGACACTAAACAGAGGACGAAAGTAATTTACTTGCCTCGTATTACTCCACACTTGGGCCCACCTTTTCAAACAAGCCTTGTATTTTATTGATTCCTAAATTGTTCATAAAATGATGTGCTTTGAGAAACTAATGTCCCACACATGAGATCGAGAAAGAGGCTTATGTACTGCCCGTCCCCTGGGAAGGTGGGCACGGGCTGCAGAGTCCACTGCAGGACGTGGGACTTTGAGCCCCCGAGTGTATAGTCAGGAGTTTGTTCCAGTCCATTTTTGTGTTCAAAGGCCAACCTCGGCACCATTTCTCAAAATGCTAAAAATGCTAAACCCAGAAACCCCAAATTCAGCCTAATCTGTTCTTCTGCTGGTACACTAATGTCCAAAACGTGACAATAAATGAGAGAAAGTGTGATCACTAAACGGGTAGTAAATATGGCCTCCTAATGCCAGATGCCCAAGGGAATCTAATGATTACCGAAATTTTACATTACTGATGTGTGAAAAAATTATTTTAAATAATGACCATGTTCATCACATCATCTTTATGCCAGGGTAGATATATCTCAGTCTCATCAAATTGTCACTGTAAATCTGTGCAATTTAGTGTATGACATTTGTAGCCCAAGAAAGCTATAAAAGTACAAAGATTATCCCCTCCAACAACAAATTCTGGATTATCACGAATCATCAAGGTTTTTAAAATATTTCTACGGAAAAACAAGAGCCCACTTAAGAATCATTCAGATGCAAAGCTTATTCCACTGATATCTTTCCGTGGAGAATATCCAGTTGTGTAATCAGGGGATACTAGTGAGCTGTTTTTCAGATTTGTTGTTTAGAATCTGTTACTCCGAAGTATCAGAAATACCAGAGGGGAGTTTCTTGGTTTCATTACTAACATACCAAGAACACTAATGATGTAACACTAAATGATTATTAATGTGCACTGAATATTTGAGAATTGCTATGATGAGGAAGTTACATACAGAATAATATGGGGTATGTTATTTTGTTTCTCTGATAAACACTAATGAAAGTCATCATTTAAAAGCTGAAATCTCTATCCAAGCCTCTTAGCTTCCTTGATTAAAAAGTTAGGGAGTTTTGGGATATGATTCTAGCTACATTCCATATTTCATCAGATTCCAATCAATTTGAGAAGATGTGGAGGAAATGGCCAGTTAAGGCTATTTAGATTTTACTGGCTGGAGGAAATTGACAATTCCATTTGGAGGGATTGCGCTTTTTTGTTCTGCTGAAGTGAAGTGTGGTGCAGAGTTGTAGGTTTGGCTCAGCAGTAGATTGCTTGCCTCGCATGTCCGAGGCCCTGGGTTTGATCCCGGGCACCAGTGCTTCTGACACACAGAAAATAAGGTTGTCACTTTTAACAGATTCTTAGCAAGAAGAGTTGAAACAAAATAACTGTTATATTTTTGTCTTTATGCCCCTTTTATTTTTTTAAGGAGTTTTGTTCATCGTGTCAGAAGAAGGACTCAGGGTGAGGAGCATTTATTTAGTTCTAACTTCTTGGCTTTTACCAGATCTTTAACATGGGGAAAAGAAGTGCAGGCACATGCAAGTCACCACCTGTAACCAAGGTGAAATTCTTTCTAGACTCCAAAGTCACCTCATGTTTGCATCCAGGTTCCTCAACTATAACCTGGAGATTTTAATCCTTTGCATAAGGTTTAGGACCACATGAAATGGTTGGTACATGTACAATATACTACCAATTAAGATGATAATAGCACGTACCAAATTATTTTTTAAGAAATGACTTCTAATGCTAGGACTGTGGCTAGGTATATATATTTTTACAGACCAGAGAGAGTCCATGGTGCCACAATTTCACATATTTAAAGTAAATTAGATGAAGAATGGTCATTGATTATCCTGTGTTTCTACTTGTAATTCCTATGTTCTGAAAAGTAAACTTTAAAAAATGTGTTTCAAATATTCCTTTAAGTAGTTGGGTCAAAAATATACACACACTTCAACTTCAAATAGCATATTTCAGAAATGGCAACTAGGAACCATTGACTGCTAAGTAGTAACTGCTTGGAGGTTTGTTTTGAGAAAGTATCATGGACCATATTCAGATTCCATAAAAAAGAGCAGCTAGAAGGATGAGGAAAAAGAAGACAGGCAACACATACCACATACTTCCCTACTTTGGCTTATATTTAAACTCACATCAGCTCCAAAGCCAAGGCTGTACTTTTGAACCTCCAAGAGAATGCAATGGTGGAATCACGCTCATCAGTTTAGGATAAGTGTTTGATTCAAGATGAGACTCACTGTGGTGCCTCGCATTTCTCTGAAATTGCTGTAGGTGGTATTGTCCCAGGGATTCATTTGTCTAAGTATGATCCAGATCATTTTCGACACGACGTTCATTTTTCTGCAGGGTGTAGAACCTATATTGGTAATACTAATATTAAAATTGATACAGAAAAGAGCTGTCCATTTCCTACTGCAGTGAGGATATTTAGATCGAAACTAATTGGTAAAGGCTGCAGGCTCATGCCCAAGACAGCTATGTGTTCTCCAGGAGACCACCACAACACCCAGGAACATCACACAACATTTTGAGAACACACGAGGCTCCTTCTGTCCGTGGAGAGCGGTTGCTGCTGCTTACCCTGCCATTCGAAGGACAAAACACAGATGTCCCTAATGTCCTCCATTGGGGTGGGAAGTGGAACGTATATCACTTTTCATCGAGCCCGCCTTTTCTCTTTATTTAATTTATACATTCATGTAAAACTGCACATATGTTTTATTACTTGGAACAAAATAGGAGATCTGTAACTTGAGTTCTCCATGCTGTAGACACAATAAAATACATTGTGAAGTATCCTGAGCTTCAAAAGCCACCAACTAGAAATGACAGAGGTAAATTGCCTTGCAGTAGTTCTTGGCAGGTTACAGAGCATATACCCATTTGGATGTCACTTAACACACAAACACACACACACACGCCTGTGCACACGTGAGTGCATACAGACACATTTAATTTCCTATTTGATAAAGACATAGGGTATCTCATAATAATTTTACTTTTTAATTTATTTGATGACTAATGAGTTGAGAGATTTTTATATTTCTTAGCAATTTGTATTCTTTTTAGTAAGTTATATTGACATTTAACTCAGTCAATTTAACTGTACAATTTAAAGTGTGTGATTCAAAGGTTTTTAGTATATTCAGACTTGTGCAACCATCGCCACAAGCAATTGAATATATTTTTGTCACTCCAGAAAGAAACTCCATATCCACTAGAAGTGACTCCCTAACCAACCCTGCACACCAATTATTCTAACAACCAGCCTTCCAAAATACAAAGAGACTCTCTGGTTACCATATTCTCCTTCAGTGTGCTGTGCTTACCAAGGTCTTGCTCAGTATGATCAGGTGATCCACCTGACTACACCTTTGCTGTGACATCTAAGGCTGGAGAATGTGACATAACTACCGTCAGGGTTATGCAAAGTGGAAAACACCCAGGTGAAATGCCCCGGTGTTAAATAGACTCCCAGGAAAACCTAGAAGAGTTGATAGTGTCTCAGACGTTTATTAGCGTTACAGACTGAAGAAAATCTTGGTACTGTAATGATCTTTACTCTAGAGACAGCCATGTAAAAAAAATTAAATGAACTAGTGCATCAGATAAAAACTAGAAGAGAGAACAAAAAGAGAAAAGAACAGGAGTGGCAGAAAAGCAATTATTCCGCGGCATTCCTTGTTGCAATCTAGAGTTTGATAAGTGGGAAGGCTGAGTTTGATGCAAAATTCTTGTAAATTAAAAAGAAATAAAGAAGAACAAACAGGAAAAAATTAATTAGGAAATGGCTATTTGAAACAGATCCTAATCTTGACGTATCTGATATACAGTTCTCAAGGGAAGCTGTAAATGATGTGAGGGTAGATAACTCACCAGAGCATCTCTGGCTGTGCTAAGAGGGTTTTGGTTATTTTATTTTTCCTGAGAAAAACTAATTTGCAGGAGAATATTCTGTTGATAGCTTTCATTACTGAACTTAATAAACTGACCTGTAAAACTTCAGAAATAAAAATCCCACTGACAGTGTACCAGGGTTCCAATTTCTCCATACTCTTTGCCAATACATTATTACCTATCGTTTTCAAATTATAAGAATCTTAAAAATGTAAAATATATCATATTGTGGTTTTGACTTATATTTTCCTGATGTTAGCGTAGTGATGTTAAGCATCTTTTCACATATTTATCGGTCATTTCCTTATTTTCTTAGGGGAAATGTGTGTTTAGGTACTTTGTCTATTTTTAAATTGGGTTATCTTTTTCATGTTGAACTATATGGGTTTTTTATGCATTCCGGATACAAATCCGTTTTCGGACACATGGTTTGCAAATCTTTCTCTCTCTGTGGATTGTCTTTTTATTTTCTTTATAATGCTCTTTGCAGCCCAAAAATGTTTAATATTTTTATGAAATCCAATATATCCATTTTCTCTTTTGTTGCTTATAGGTTTGGGGTCCTATCAAAACAACCATTGTGTAATCCCTGGTCTCAAGGATTTGAGTTGTTTTCTTCTAAGGGTACCTACAGTTTTAGGTCTTACATTTATGTCTTCAGTCCACTTCAAGTTCATCGGTACGCATCATGTAGATAATTTGTCTTTCTTACTTTGTAAATCACCTTTTATGCCCTGTGAATACTCCAATTGGGTATTCTCTTGTGCATTTTGTGGAGTGGGTGTGGATGGAACTGAGGGCCTTGTACTTGCTAGGGAAGTGCTCTACCACTTGAGCTAAATCCCCAACCCCTCTCATGTATCTATAAGTGTTCTTTGTATTATATTTTTGTCATTTATGTAGCAAATATTTTTCACTTTATTGCTCATGGATGATGAGAAAACCAAGGTCCTTAAAAATTTGGAGACTGCTCCAAAGTCACATGCCTAATGTAGCCGTTGTTACAGTTTAATCTGTCTGACTTTATGCTCATGATCCCCAATTTAAAATCTTGAAACAGTAGAATTGATCTTTCAGCTTCTATATAGCATGTCATTAACAAGATTCTAGCTTAATGTACATCAAAAAATAGTCAAAATTAGTGATCACTGATTATCTTCAAAATATTCAGAATTTAATGCAAAACACCAGCATGAGGATCAGACAAAGGAAGATACTGACGTTTTGAGTGAAGTCAGAACCCTGGACAGCTCAACAAGAACATTAGATTGGAAAGCCAGCTGTCTTTGAACTTCATACGGCAATCGCTGAAAGTCCAGATTGGTGGTTAAAACTTGTACTTTATAAGACCAATTTTAATTAAATTGATCTGGCTTTATTTATATGGCCCTGACCTCTCCTGAGGAAAAGTGTCAGACTTTCTTCCGAGCATTGGTCATCTTTGTCAGGTAACGTGGCTTGGTCTTCAAGCCTAATAAATACATCAGGAAATTTCAGATCCCTGGAGCTTCTTGGGAGTTAGACTGATCCAAGAAGAAATTGTTTTCTGTCTCTCCTTTCTTGGAACTCTTTATGACTTTCTATCCAAATTGAGAGACCAGGCAGGACTGAACTACAAACAGGGGCCTGAAATAATGATTGGCTGAAGCTTAAGTATGGAGTGTCAAAGACATTGGGGGGAACTATTGACATAAAAGGGCTCAAAGTCAGGCTGAACTTGTAACTCCATATGCCTCACAGTAAATATGGAATGCATTATAATTTGGCCAGTGGTGTCACAGAGTGAATAGGACCTCACTAACTCTATATGTGCTTATAAATTGTACTGAGCTCTTGGTCATCTATTTCACAGTGGTCCCACTTGATTACAGGTGTAAGTCAGTGATATATAAGGATAAGCTATCACAACTAGAAAAACAGTCTAAGTAAAAGTTTGAAGATAGAAGGTTCTGAACAAAAGTTTTTAGCATGAATGTAATCCAGGATACCTAGAAGACTCAATAAAGAAGCAGAAACACTTTCTTTGGGTCTGTTTCAGTTCACTGAAGAAAGAAAAGAAAAAGAGAACATTGACTTTTGTGTCTTTGAAATAGGCATGGCATATTCAAACATCGATTGCAGGACTACTGTTTTGTTTTAAAAGCACCCACCCACTGTTTTATGTAGAAAAATAATTGCTTTGCAGGAAAATCTAGATGATACTCTGAAATAATGTTGTCCTTAAACAGTCTTAGCTTCCTATGGAGCTTAATTTGGGAGACTTTAGAAAGAACTTCCTGCCAAATGTTGCTCTTACTCTAGCCTGATATTGGTCTTACAAATTTAACATTTTGACTTTATACATTTAACAGATTGGTACTGTCATAAATGGCAGGATCCCAGGGAAGGTAACTCAGCATTCGTAATATTAATATCTTATGATAAGTTATCCGATATCTTTACTAAGCTGAGACTAGATTTTGATAAGGGGTGAAAAGCTGTGTGTGACCTTTATACCTGTAATCCAAGCACTCTGGGAAGCTTGGGGAGGAGAATCACAAGTTCGAGCCCAGCCTAATGGCTTAGCAAGACCCTGTTTCAAAAAATAAAATAAGGGCTGGGAATGTAGCTCAGTACAAAGGCCCTGGTTTCAATCTCCAGGGCTGAAAAAAAAAAAAGATTGGAGGGGTGCATAGACTCGGGTCAAGGTCCCCCACACTGTCCAAGGAAGACACCTTAGAAGATCACAACCACAAGCCTTTGCGAGCCACAGAGAAATGGTTCAACCCCCTGGGTAAAAACATTTTGTCAGACTCCATACATGCTCAGCAATCCTCGAAGACTATAATAGTTTACCATAAGTCATCTCAGGATTGTGAAAAGTTTGTTTTCTCTTTAAACTTCCATTTTTTTTCTAAATTCCCTAAGAAAAAAGAGTCATACTAAATGTTTTAAGAAAGTGATCTAAAGATCGATTCATGTAAGGGAAACTATAGGCTACATATATACATGTATACCTTTAATGAGAAATGCAACTCTACTACTTAAATTCAAATTCTAAAACCTGAAAATGTAAGGAAAAACTACATACATAGTAGATTACCAGATTAATTTGTAAGGCAACAAATTTTAAAGATATTTGTTGGAAAAATTAAATCAAATTGTAGACTACTTGCAGTCTGATGATATTGTTCTTTTTGTAGGCAGAGCTACAAAACTGTAACTTTCTAAAGATTGTGGATCAAGTTTCTGAAACTGTTACAGCACACAATTTACCCAATAAGTATCTTTTTCATCGATTATTCATAAATCTACTGATGCTCTTCTGTTAGGTTAACATAGGATACACTATATTAACACTGACATTTCAGTGGCTTACCACAATGGAATTCTTCACTTAGACTCATGTCTATTACAGTTCAGAGGGATCAGAGGATCCACACAGTTAAGCAAGAATTCATATAGATTCATACAGGATTCATGGAAATTGCAGCAATTTGTAACTAGACAGCCTGGAACACACAGACTGTAAACTGTCACAGGAGAAGAAAGAAGACAAAGATGAAAACTCTCATCTATTCCAACATACCTCAGACCGGAAGTGTCACACACCATTTCTTATAGATTGTTAATCAAAACCAGTCCAATGCCCTGCGTCAAATAACAAAGGATTCTGGGAAGTATGAAGAAGTACATGAAATATTTGGTGAGTCCTATCAACTTTGTTCAAATACTTATGCCAGGCACCTTAGAAATGCAAAACTGAATCGGACTCTGAACAATTTTCCAAGATGTTTGCAAACCATGAAGACAAAATGTACATGTTTGCAAACCATGAAGACAAAATGTACATGTAAATATCAAAATCCAAACTTTAAAGCCATATGCATTAAGAGAAGGCTACAGATGAAGATCAGAAGATACAAAGATTACTGCCATCTGGAGAGATCAAGAAAATTTCATGGGAAGAGAGGTGTTTGAGCTGGGCTTCAAAAGATGTAGGATTTGTACATGAGAAGCTGATGAATGCAGATCATTTCTGTCTAAAGGAAGAGTGAAGGCATGAGAGAGAGAAACTGCAGGGGACTTACAAGGAAGTGTGATTCAGTTTACTTTTCTAGAGCAAAGGATAAGCAAAGTGGGAAATAAAATACAAGAATCAGTTAGTCTCATATGTAAATTACCTACAATGCTAGGTTAGAAGTATTTGTATTTTTTGTGTGGGGAAGAATTTTAATGAGAGTTATAGCAGATGCTCAAGAAAAGATAGTAGCAATTAAAATGGATTGAGGAAAAGAAACCTCATAGTAAGGAAGCCAGCCAGCAGTTTATTAAAATTTTTTTCATAAAAGCACAGAGAAAAGAGAAATAATGACAGAAATGGAGAGATAAATAATACAAACATCTCAGTCGACAAAACTTGATATCTGACTGAATGTGGAAGAGAGGCACTCCACCCAAAGATCAAGACTTTAGGAACTTGAGGTCAACGTCCAGATTTCTAGTTTAGATTTATGAGTCACCTAGGCAGAGAAAATAGTCCGACTCATGAGACCAGATGTATCTGCCAGGGAAGAGAGTACAGAGAGTTGAGAAGTAGCCAAGAGCACATCCTTAAGAAATACATATGTAAGAGTGCAGAGAAGGCAGTAAAAGACAGTAAAAACAGATAGGGAGACAGGAAAGGTGCAGCCACAGGAGGAGCTTCAAGGTGGGCATAGTCACAACGTGTGATGCCATGAATAGCTACAGGGCATGATGACTGATCAAAAGCATTGAACTTGTCAACGGTGGTGGGAGTAGCATTTGCTTGTAGTAAAGGAAAAGAGGGAAATAGTGGCCTTTTGGAAAGGGAGAGGAAAAGTATACAGGCTAAAGGGAAGGCTACAGTAGATTGTGGGGCGGGGAAGGGGCACTGTAGATTCAGTAAGGAAAGACCATTGAAGCTACTGGATAAGGATGGAATCAGCACCTAGTTCTCACCTGACAGTCTCACCACCCAAAAAGAAGCAACCACAGTTCACTCCCTTTGTCCTAAAGTCTAAACCACTTCACCTGGGTACATCAGAGCTCCACTTTACACATCCTTCCTTTTGTTGGATTCTGGACCCTGATGGCATCTCTGTAGACACGCAGGTTCTCTTGGCCACGGACCCTAATACTCGCCTCTGAAACTGAGCTTGGTGTCCCTTTTGGCCCACAGTCCACAACTAACCCTTGGAATGTAGCCACGCCCCTTCTAGAATAGAAAAACACCCTACTTCTTCCTAACCCAGTATTTTTAGGGCAAAAATTAAACGTAGAATGTAGGCAGTTCAATTCTTTTTCAGATATAGAAAGCAAAGAGAACACAAGGGAGACGAATATCAGAAAAAATTCAAGCTGGAGATGAGGAAGGTTCATATGAGATGGCCTGTAACTCTTCAGTGAAGTGTCAGACAGAGTCATCTACGAAAGCATGAGGCTGGCAAGGACAGTTTCAAGAGAATAGGAAAACTTGCATGTAAGTCTAATTATACTTTGTATTGATTTTTCCAAAGCTGACTTCCATCATAATTTTGTAGTGTGTTCATGCCCAGATTTGTTAGACTGTCATTCTTCAAATGACAAACTCAAATGTTATCAAAGAGCCTTCTGGCTGCTCTTACCAAAGACGGTACACATCCTCTGTGAAAGAAAACAACAGTAAAGTGAATAACCAGCTTGAACTTTCATACACAAAGCCTTTTAAAACTTCCATGTCTAAACATTCTTAATGATTCCATTGGAGTTTAATGTTTAAATGGACTCAGGAGTTACCCCACCACTTCTTGGTCCTAGTACACATCCTTAACCAAAACAAACAGACCAACAAAGAAAACCATGTGAGATTGACTTTCCAGGTGGAATAGCATGGGACTGTTTGGGATTCTCAAGTCAGGCAGGACTTGAGCATCTATTGCACCACTTACAGTAGTGTAGCAGAGGAAAATGGTGACATCAATTTCCTGCGCTCAGATTGTGACTATTGGCCTACTCAGTGTGGACAAATAACTCCCCCAAACTCAGTTTCTGATAATAATATCAGTAATAATACTATAGCCTGTTAAAGAGCAGTCATAATGTAGACCTCATGGGATTTACATGAAGGTTACATGAGATAAGTCAAACATTTAGGATTACGAGCCCCAGTTCTGCCATCAGTCTGTTCAGGAGATGCTACCTCTGTCATCTGTTTATGTGAGACCCTAGGTAAGCCACTCCCTCCGCCTCAGTTTTCTCATCTGCAAAATCAGGATGATAGTGTGCTCTTTACAGGACTGTCGTGAAGGCTGAATGAAGTAATAATGTAAAGCATGTAACTTAGCATCTAAAACACAGTGTTTAACTAATACCATCAATTGTTATGTATATTATTCGCAGAATACAGAAGATACAGTCAACATGCTCCATTAATGGTTCTAACGTACTTTATTTATTTATTTATTTATTTATTTATTTATTTATTTAGGTGCTGGGGATCAAACTCAGAACCTTGTGCTTGTGAGGTAAGCACTCTAACCACTGAGCTAAATCCCCAGTTCTGACTTAAAGGTTAAGTTTTCAGGGTTTCTGATATAGCTGATTTTGATCTAACGTTAAATATTGGTTTCTCTAAAGACTAAATGGCAATGCTAACATTCCAGCTACCATGAACAGGAGACATTTTTATACAGTTACAGAAAGTTGGGCTTCTGAGAACTAAATTATCTTACAATTAAGGTGCATTTAACACTGCACCCAAGCAGAACACATACAGAATTAATGGTGGCAAGGTTTTCAGAACTAATCTGACCTGAACAAAATTGCAAAGCAATTTCAAGCTGAAGAAATGCCATAAAAATCAGCCACAATCAATACTGCCCTGGGTTGGCCTCAAAATACTGTGGGAGAGTAATTCTAGGCAGACAGGTAGGCCCTTGTCGCCAGGCGCACTGCTGTGAAAGAGCATTGTGAAGACCAATACACATTGACTAGAGTTATTTTGATCCCATAAAAACCAACTTCTTCCTAATTTGTTAAAGACGGTTATCACTGAGTTCTTGGATATCTTTTTCTCACTGGTTTGCATGCACATTTTATACCAGTGACTAGAAGATAGTAAATGAATGAAGTATGAGGAGTTCCCTAAGAACAACACACATGGAGGAGTCTGTAGACTAAGCAGAGTCTCATCTGAATCCTGCTCCTAGTGACAGTCCCTGATACTGCAACGCAGTGTTTTCCTCAGGTACTTCCTGGTCTGTGACGGCCCAAGTCCTGGCTTTGAACTCTATTTTTCTTCTAGAGACAAAGTGGTTCAGACTTCAGCTTTTTATGCCTTCTTGACTTGGCTCATCTCGCAAACATATCTTCACTTCTGGTGACTTGGTCTTGCCTGGTTCCACTTCAGCCCCCTTTCACCTTGAAAATCTTTTTTCCTCTTCACAGACAAACCTGAGTCACTGTCTCTCCACACTTTGCTTTCTGCTCTCTGTTTCCGCCACCCGTGGAAGAGAAGCTCTAGGCACACGTGGCACCTACAGACTCTAAGGTCTGCCTCTCGGACTGTCAGTGCCTGCTATCTCTGTCCTTTGACTCCCAGTATGTGCAGAGGAGGGTGACCCTCCAGGGCCCTGCAAAAGGGAGGTCATAGCATTGCTAAACATTCTGAAGAGTGAAGTCTATTACTTTTTTCTCTTGATTCTCTTATCGTTTCCCACCTTAGCATTCCAAGAAATTTGAAAGAAACCAAAGCTCTGTCTAACCTCCTTGAATGGCTCTAGCTTTAGCTAAAACCTTTGGCTGGCTGTCCAAGTCTCTTCAACACAGATGACTTGAAGTTGAGGCTTCCTCACACATCATTCTCCAGAGGGTCACAGATGAAACTCTCCAGTGATAATAAATGTCGTCTGCTGATTGGCTGCCACGGGGAAACTTCCACAATAATAAGGGTGTACTCTGAAGGATGCCCAGGGCTGGTGGCTAGGTCCGGAAGCCTCAGTGGCAGGTAAAGTTTTACCTGATCTTGGCCTAGATTGCTCATACCATTTAGTACACTTGGTTTGGACTGGAAGAAAGTCGCCCAGATAATGTGTTTCAGGGTGTTCTGGACAGTCAGTCCATTTAGGCCGCTTAAGTGGAAAGACTTGTGATTCTGTCAGATCACTGCGCCTGCTGATGGAAGCTGAGTCAGTGTACCTCACAACAAGCTCAAGTGTCTGCATAATTATTCTCAGACTGGTGGCCTCCTTAGGGACCATCTTTGACTGATGCAGTTAGGATGGCCTGACTCCAGCGTTCTCTTGCTCTTTGCATTTAGGTGCCCAGTCACTATTGCCATTTATAAGCCCCAAGTAGAAAAAGGAAGCGGAAAATTCAGATTTGGTCAATTTTGAGGCCATACAAAAGAAGATGTCATGCAGCCCCTACCACAGTATGAGGCACACTGTGGAGTCATCTGTTACCCTGCAAGTGTCCTAACAAGCTCTACCAACCTAAGCAGCCTTAGCGTTTATAAACTGCAAACACATCTGTTTAAACCTAATGTTTGTCTCAGTGTTATTATATGAAAAATGTTCCGTGGCGCTCCATGCCCATCATACTCTTCGTAAATGACATCTCCAGGAGAAAACACTGCAGCAGCCTTTGCAGGCCCGCTGACATGGACACTCCTGGTGGACAGTTTTTAGAACCTGAAGGCCAAAGTCCATTACTCTGTTCTCTTGATTCTCTTACCGTTCCCACCTTAGCATTCCAAGAAATTTGAAAGGCACCAAAGCTCCGTCTAACTGCACCTACTGACAGAATTAGGATAAACAGCTTCACTGAAAGGCTGCACTCTGAGTGTGACATATACCCGACTGTTTTCCTCTGGGTCTCAGAACTTGTGGTCTGCCTCAGAGTTGGCGTTTTGCTCCTGTAGAACGGCTTGTAGGTTTCCTGCACTCGGTTCAAAAACTGGCAGCTAAGCAAAACCTTTGAGATGTTCTAGAAACACTGACATGTCCATTACACTCACGACACCGTAGATACCATCATCCTGTGCTGGGAGCCTCAGATCTGATGGGCTTTGTCCACCCCCCAGAATACCACACAGACCCAGGCGCTCTGAGACTTTCTCTATCCACTCTGTGGGAGTACCGCAATTGAGACACGCCGGCTTTTGGTAAGCACTGGATCAGGGCACAATTGTATTCTGAATAATTGTCTTAAAACTCCATGTACCTGGCTCACTCTGAGTTGCTGCTAGCGATACTGGCTTTTGTTGAACTGAACCAATCCGAATATGAGAACAAGAACGTCAATTCTTCAGAACACTCTCAAGGCATTCTATGACGTGCTTGACTGGACAATTCCGAGTTCCAACACTTTCTGCCATGTTTGGGGTTTATGGGATGTTACAGGATGTATGTGCAATGTATGTGTAGTTCCTTGTGTTTCCGCATCCTGACTTCCAAGTTACCAAACTGCTTAAGGAAACAAGTAACATAAAAGGCCCAAAATGAATTTGAAAAAAAAATGAATTTGAAAGCCACAAAGATGATCTTCTCTGATTTATGTTAGCTCACCCAGACTTTCAGGATCTTTCCCTCCTCTAGTGTAAGCTCTCAACATACCCCAGAGGAATGTTTCTTTTTTTATTTTATTTTAAACCAAGAACATGTATTGGTACATTCTACATACAATGGTCACATTCATTACATTTATTCTGTACCTATACATGGTGCATCTTGGTTCTCCTCCCTCTCCCCCGCCCCTTCCCTCTCCTCCCTCCCTCCCTATTTACAGCAGGTTCATTCATCATTTTCCATATTTTCCCTTTCCCCTCTCTTTCCCCTGTTGCCTTTCTACTTTTCCCCTTCTTTCTTTCTAGTACTCCTCTCCTCTGCACATCATCCTCCTTTTATATAATATCTATTTCACCTCTTTGTCCTTATTTACAGTTATGGTTTCTCATATCAGAGAAACAATTCGATGTGTGCTCATCACTGTCTGATTTATTTCACTTAAGAGTATGTTCTCAAGAAACATCCATTTGTATATGAATGACTCTAGTTTATCCTTTTTTATGGCAGTGTAGTACTCCATTGTGTAGAAAAACCACAT
>PVJO010031143.1:0-14657 GCA_004026905.1 Hystrix cristata
TCCCCCTATTTGTATCTTTTGGGATGGTAATGCTTATCTTGTGCCATTGTATGTTGGAAGTGTTTAACCTTCTTTTCATTTGTATAGGAGCTTGCAGCTGAGAGTTTGCCTTAAATCTCAGAGGAGATTTTGGATTTGGACTTTTCAGCAATGCTGAAACTGTTAGGACTTTGGCAACTCTTGGAGATGGACTAAATGCGTTTTGCATAATGGGCTATACATGAGTCTTTGGGGGTCCAGGGGCGGAATGTTATGGTTTGTGTCTAGATGTCCCCCCAAAGCCTCATGTGGTGAGAAATAGCTGGATCTAGAGTGTGGGCTGCCCTGGGGGCAGGTAGCCTAGATATAGATATAGGAAGAGGCTAATTAGCTACTTGTTTTGCATTGCTGATTTGCATACATTCCTTGCATTTTCCTCACTTTACTTTGCAGCCGGCTGCAAGTCCGCCTCGCCAGCCCTGCCTCGGACCCAGCGAACTATAGACTGAAACCTCTGCAGACTGTGAGCTAATAAACCTTTCTTCCCCTAACTTTGGGTGTCGAGTATTCTGTCCCAACAATGAGAGAAAAGTAACTAAAACACCTTCCCTCTCTGAACTTCAGATTCCTCATCAGACCAACGAGGGGCTGGGTGATATCAAATAAAACTTTTCAGGTGAAGGGATGTCTTCCTCACCAAGCCTGGCAGCTGGTTCTGGGATCTGAAACTAGTTCCTCTCCTGTGGTGCCTTATTGGCCGTCTTCACTGGACCCACTGGGCCTCTAGAGGATCCTGTGGGCCTGGTCTCCTGGCAGAGGAAGTCCACAAGAGATGGCCTTGGACCCCGAGGCTCCCCCTGTGGCCTGGCCCCTGCTGCTGTAGCACCCCATTGCTTCCTTTGGGGCTGGTCCACCTAGCCCGGCCTCACCTGCCTCTCTCTGTCCAGGGGGGCTGTAAGCTGGTCATGATCTTCTTCCAGTACTGCATAATGGCGAATTATGCCTGGTTGCTGGTGGAAGGCCTCTACCTTCACACGCTGCTCGTCATCTCCTTCTTCGCAGAAAGGAAGTGCCTGCAGGGATTCGTGGCCCTTGGATGGGGTATGTTTCTCTACTGCACAGCACCTGTGCAGTAAGCAGGAAAGGGCACCGAGTTGAAAGGTGGATTTGGTTTCCAGTTCCAGCTCCACATCTAACTTGTCTAATTTTCAGCAAGTTGCCTGATGTTTAACCCTCCAGTTATTTATCTGTAAAATGGGAATACAGCTAAAATTTAGCCCCAATTTCTGGCACCCAAAGTCTTTTACAGTTTGGTTCCACCCAATGCTTGTTGCCTTATCTTCACAGCCAATCCATTCATATGCCCTCTTTCTTGCTTCCTATCTGCATCAGGATACTTTTGACTGGTGGTATCAAAAGTCTGCCTCAGACAGACTTTACACATAAATGAAATTAGCTGGCTCATATAATTGAGAAGCCCAGAGATCACTAACTTCAGGACAGGCCAAATCCAGCAGTTTAACAATGATCCCTTCTGTCTCTGCTTTGCTTTCTGGTGTAGCTGTCTTTATTACCCAGCAGTACTAAGAAAAATAGACCATGTTCCAGCTTTCTGGGGAAATACCCTGAGCTTCACTCTGATTGGACCCCTGAAATCTCTTGCATATCCTTGAACTAATCACAGAAGCCTGAGAGAATGGAATATGCTGATTGGTATAAGCTGCTCAAATCACATGGCTTCCTAAAGGAAATTCAGGATTCAGGTTTTAGGAAAGAGGGAAGATGCTAGCAAGACAGCCACCTGCGGGCCTCTATGACATCTCTTGCTCGTTTCCTTTCTGGTCAAAGAATACGGCAAAAACTCCCGTTTCCTGAGCACATACTATATGTCAGTCCATGGGCTCAGAGCTTATCATGGACTATTTAATCATCATAGCAACCTTCAGTGTCCTCACAGAGACCTTAGCTCAGAGATGGGACACAATATGCTCAACTCACACTGTAACAGTCAGGCCCAGTGTTCAAACCAAGGCCTGACAATATCCAAAGCCTTTTCAGTCTTACTCTACCATTAACAAATATCCATTTGTCCATCCACCCATCCATCCACTTATCCATTTTCCCATTCATCTACCCACTCATTCATCCATCCACTGACCTATTCATCCTTGCACCCATTGGTCCATCTGCCCATCCGTCCATCCATCCTGACACCCATGCATGCATCCATCCAGATGCTTATCTACCCATTTACTCATCCATCCATTGATCCATCCATCCATTGTTCATTTGATAAGCATATATATAAGCTAGCCACTGAGTTCTAGGCAAGGTTCCTGTGAGGGAGTCACTGGCTTACAGAGATAGTCATGTGTCCCAGCCATTAGCTTCATTTGCATTTCTCCTGGTGCCTTTAATTAAGAGGTGTCCCTGCCAGGAATGCCCTGCTCTGCCCTTTCTGCTTTTCTAAGTCCTTCCATGCAAGCACCTGGGCCCCTGTTGTACCAGCGGGAGGCCACTTGAACTGGCAGAGCACACTGAGTCCTCCCGTTTCTGACCTTGGCAGCTGGGGTGGCACCTGGCCCTCAGCTGGTGGGAGCTGGGGCCGTGCAGATGTCTGCAGAGACCAGCAGTCTCAGAGGCCTAGGGTCCAGTGACTTGCCTTAGGCGGCAGCCAAAAAGCACCCCATTTGGAGCTCGCTTCACTGAGCTTTGAAGCCTAAATCTGCCAGGATTTAGCTGTATGCACATCAATAGTTTCCTATTCTATAATGTCAGGATCCCGGTTTTCTCAACATTCTTGGAACACTTATTTTTGTTCAGAGTTTACAAAACTATAAGATTACAAAGAAAAAAAGAAATTTTGTCACATAAAGGATTTGTAATTTAGTGGGAAGATACAATTTCATTGTGATAACATGTCTGCTATGAGTTTTTAAAAGATTTACTTGAAGTGGGCTGGGGATATAGCTCATGTGGTAGAGCACTTGCCTAGCAAGTGCAAGACCCTGAGTTCGATCCCCAGCACCCAAAAAAAAAAAAAATTACTTGAAGTATAGAAAACATTCTTTTCTTCCTTGAATATCTGTTGAGCATCTACTATAAGTCAGCTCCATGTTGGGCTCTGGAGATTGTGCAGCATACACCACAGCAGCAATCCCTTCCCTCAAGGGTTATCTGCCTATGAATCTCCTAAGAAACCTTTTGAAGGGGCTCTGGAAGACCTAAAGCCCTTCTGTCTGTGACAGTCATTTCTCATGCAAGAGCAATGGCCCTGCCTCATTTTCCTTAGAGAGAGTTGTTTAAATGGGTACATGCACCATATAAAACTGTGCAAGGAAAACAATCCTTTACTCCCTTCCTCTCTCCCTCCTTTCCTTCCTTCCTTCCTTCCTTTCTTCCTTCTTTCCTTCCTTCCTTCCTTCCTTTCTTTTTTGTGGTGCTGGGTATTGAACCCATGGCCTTTGCATTGATCTACAACCCCAGCCCAATTTTTATGTTTTCTGTTGAGACGTGGTCATGCAAAGTTGCTAAGCTGTCCAGGATGGACCTATTTAAGATTTTTTATGCTTATTCAAAGCTCTTGCTTTTTCACAGTGACTGACAGGTCAGTCCGTGGCCAGGTAAGAGTGATCCCTCCGGCTTCCCTGGGGGATGAGCCATGTTCCCGCTCAGCAGTTGCACTTGACATGCACTGTGTTGGTTCTGCGTCAGCATCACTGGGGGCTGGTCCAACCCAGCTTTCTGGGGCCGCTGCCTAGCGTCTCCGAGTCAGTGTATCTAGGGCAGGACCTGAGACCATGTGCCTAACAAGTTCCCCAGCAATGCTGAACCATCTCAGAACCGCTAACTTAAACAATTAGCAATTTTTAAAACCACCAGCTTATTGCTGAGGATGGGAGACAGTCAACAGGTACCCCTTGGAATCCGTGGCCTGTGCTAAAAGCATTCAATATTGAGAATTGAGGCGGGAATTTCTTTTTTGTTCTATTTTTTACCAAAGCCATACCACCTGGGTTAAAGAATTAACTGGGACCAGAGGGCTTATAATGGACAAAAGCAGCCCCTGCTCCCACTTCCTGGTCCTGAGCTCTGCTGCCCAGAGGCAATGTTCTTCACCTCTCACTCTTTCTCTGTGGTTCTGGGGATGCAACCCAGGCCCTGCCCGTGCTGAGCAACACCCCAGTCTGCCCTTCAGCTCTTCTAGCTGCTAATATTTACTCTGTGTTTCTAAGCAACATGCCACTCTTTTCTCATCTGTTCTTTGAGATATTATTTGTTGGCCCTTCAGGATGAAAGATAAGGATATGAAATTCTTCCTCCACAAACCCCATTCTTCCATTACAGACTCTCATAATCTTTGGTTAAATCATATTCAATGTGTACATTATTATATCTATGTAAATATTGTGTACTACTGAGACAAGTGGTGTATAATGATTTTTCTTTCAATTCATTTAGTGTTTTATTTTTCTGGAGTCGTTTATTATTATTTTTATATTGCTTTCATTAATTGTCCCAAATCTCTGAAAAAACTCTCCAGTACTATTTTCCAAATCATCAAGTGCAATAGAAAACCCTTCAGAAAAACAAAGAAATGGGGCTGGGGATTTAGCTCAGTGGTTAGACTGCTTGCCTTGCAAGCACAAGGCCCAGAGTTTGATCCCCGGCACCAAAATAAACCTCACCCCCCCAAAAAAAAACAAAAAGAAAAGAAAATCCTTCAGGTCTTACCTGTTTTGTCAAACTCAATTTGAAAAAATCACTCAGAGAGATATTCTCTTTGAATAGTGACATTTCTCTGGGAATAGCGTCGCCGTGGGAATAGCAGAGTGCTGTGGCGGCAATACACGTGCTGTAGCAAACTGGAACATGTTCATAGAGGATGAGCAAGAGGAAGTTTTTAAAGACAAAAATGAGAAGGATGGGGCTGGGGCTTCAGCTCAGTGGTTAGGGCGTTTGCCTCGCAAGCACTAAGGCCTTGAGTTCGATCCCCAGCACCAAAAAAAAAAAAAAAAAAAAAAAAAAAAAAAATGAGAAGGATCGCAACAGATATTTCAAAACAATAATCTCGGCACCATTATCAACAACAGAAGTGGCGTCAGTCTGAGGTCGGACAGTGAGTTGCTACACAGATGTCCTTGTGGAAGTACGTTTTGTATAAAGTTGTGGTGACGTCTGTGCAAACTTGTGGTTCTGGCAGAGTCTTTTGTGACAGTTACTATCAGGTAATTGCGCATGAGAATCTTCCTTCACGAGCGCCCAGCTCTGTTTAAAAGATTTCGGGGGCTCAGGTTGACACAAGTGACCCCATTTTGATTCTAACAACTTTCACATTTCTTTCACAGTTTGCTTCCCGCTGTCTTCATTTCCTAGGGCTTCATAGCAAATTGCCACTAACTTGGTGGCTCAAAACAACAGAAACATCTTCTGTCACAGTTCTGGAGGCCAGAAGTCTGAAACCAAGAGGCTGGCAGGGTTGGTTCCTTCTGGAGCCTGTGGGCACCGTCTGCTCCAGGTCTCCTCCTGGCTCTTGGAGGTCCCTGGCATCCTTGGCTTGTAGCCACATCACTCCCATTTTTGTCTCGATGTGAATTTCTTCCTCTAGGTGTCTATGTCCTATAAGTAAGCTGGTCATGTGGGAGTAGGAGCCCATGCTAATCAATCTAACTTCATTTTAACTAATTACATCTGCAAAGATCCTATTTCAAAATAAGATTACCTTCCAGGGTGCTTGATAAACCTGGATTTGAAGGACACTATTGAACACAGTATACCTGCCACTGTTCATTCTTGAGCTTTCTTTCTTCTGCTTGGTTGGGGTTGGTTGTGTCCCTAGATTTACTCAGCAACTTGAACCTCGAGTAGGGCATTCCCTTCACTTTCCTCTACAAATCCTATTTCCTTTATTATTTGTCACCCTCTCTTTGATTTCCTCTCTCCTTGTATTGGAGTACATCCTGCAGTATCTGTCTAAGAAAGAGGACCTGGAGGGAAATATTTTTGCACTGCATGTCTGAAAATAACTTTATTCCACTTTCACACCTGATTTGTTATTTTGTGGGGCATAGTCCAGCTGGTTAAAAACTCATTTGCCCCAGAATTTGGAAGGCTTTGTGTTTTGGGAAGTGCCATGCTATTCCCGAGCATTTTACTCACCTGTCTATGTATAAAATGCAAAGATTGCAGCCAGGTGTGGCAGTGCACACCTGCAATCCCAGCACTCAGGAGGCTGAGGCAGAGGGATTGCGGATTTGAGGCCAGCTTGGAGTACAAAAACAAAAACAAAACAAAGCAAAAATGCAGGGACTGGGGCAGGGATTGGGGAACTCCAGAGTAAAGCACTTGCCTTGTATGCATGAGGCCCTAGGTTGCATCCCCAGACTGCATAACATAAATAAAATGTAGGATTTTTGTGTCCGTGATTTGTAATGTTACAGGAATGTGTTCTCATGCAGAGCTTTTTTTTTTTTAATACTGTTTTTTGCTGGCATGTGATACTTCTTTCATCTGAAAACTTGTGTCCTCATTTTTTGAAAATGTTCCTACATCATCTGTTAGATCATTTATTTCCCTCCAATTTTTATTCTTTCTTTTCTGAAATTCCTTTTAGTCAGAGGGTGCATGTTCTGGAATCAACAGTCTTTAATTTTCTAATTTCCTACTTTGCATTCCATTGTCTTTTTATTCTGCTTTCTGGGAGATTTCTAGTCTTTATCTTCCAACCCATCTAGTGAACCTTTTATTTTGGTTGTTAGATATCCAATTTCTGCATCCTTTCTTGGTCTCGGAATGCTCCTGGTTGCAGCATCCTGTCTGTATCTTGTACACGCAATGGTTTCCATCTCTCTGATCATATTCCCTGGAATTATTTTGTTCAAGTTCCTGCTGCCCCCTGTATGGTCTGTTTCCTCTGAGTTCCTTTTCTCTGATTGTTTTGTTCCTAGTCTTTTATATAATCAGAAGTCAGTGACCCTGGCTGTCTGTTCATGTTTAAGAATGAGTAACTTTACAGCTGTCTGAATTCTCTCTGGGGGATGAGGCTTCTCTCTCAGGGGAATGGGGTGGAAATGGCCACTATGCTGGGGGGCCCAAGCATTATGATCTCTACGCCCTTTGTCTGGGGCTACTCAGTTCCTCCAGAAAAGGACCCTTTACTCCCTGCCTGGGGCTGTGAGTAGGGGGTGGAGTTGGGGTAGAAACTGGGTTGCTAGAGGTCTGAAAATGGATAAGCCAGGCTCTTGCCATCTGGTGTATGGACAAGGATACCCGTTAGGAACATGTGTGATTGTTTCTTTTATCCTCACTATGTCAGCCTTGATGATTCTTCTCCATAAAGCAGGTTCGTCCTGTTCAGTACCAGAGCCACTGGCTACATGTGGCCACTGAGCACTAGAAATGTGGTCAGTTCTGTGGAGATGAGCTGTGAGTATAAACTACACATGACATATTGAAGACTTAGTGTGGAAAAGACTGTGAAAGCTCATCAGTAACTCTGTAATACTTATTACCATTGAAATAATGTTTTGCATACATTGGGTTAAACAAAGCACATCATTAAAATTTTTAAGAAAAGAAAGAAATAGCATGAGAGCCATAGATACAACATTCAAAGGCCAGGCACAGTGCCATGTGCCTCTATCCCCAGTACTTGGAAGTCTGAGGCAGAAGGATTGCTTGAGCCCAAGGGTTTGTGGCCAGCCTGGGAAACATAATGAGACTCTCACTCTTCAAAAAAAAAATAAAACGAAATAGAGCTTGGGGTATAGCTCAGCATTTGCTTAATATGTGTGAGGCCTGGGTTCAAAACTCAGCACTGCAAGTACTAATAATAAGAATAGTAATGAGAAGAAGAATAAATAAGTTTCTAGCAGCCACGGTAAACACAATAGAAAAGAAACAGATAGAAATGGTATACTTGGGCTGGGGATTTAGCTCAGTGGTTAGAGTACTTGCCTTGCAAGGACAAGGCCCTGAGTTCGATCCCCAGCACCAGAAAAGCAAAAACAAAAAAAAAAGAAAAGAAAAAAAGAAAGAAATAGTATACTTTAACCCAGTGCAACCAAAATAGTGTCATTTCAATTGTCCTCAATATAGAAATTCTTTTTTTTTTTTTTAATTTTTTATTTTTACCAAGAACATGTATTGGTACATTGTATACATAACGATCTTAATCAACATGGTTATTTTGTACCTGTACATGATACATCTTGGTTTTCCTCCCTCTTCCCCCCTTCCCCTCCCCTCCCTTCCATTCACCCACCCCTCCCTATTTGCAACAAGTGTGGCTACACTTTACCATTTTTTCCCCTTTCATCTTACTTTTTTTTTTGGTGCTGGGGATCGAACTCAAGACCTTGTGCTTGCAAGGCAAGCACTATAACCACTGAGCTAAATCCCCAGCCCATCTTACTTTTCTTTTAACCTTCTTCTTTATCCCCCTTTTCCCTATCTAGTTCTCTCTTTTGAATACTATCTCTCTTTTTTTTTAAAAAACATAATATCTATTCTACCTCTTTGTCCTTATTTACACTTATGGTTTCTCATATCAGAGAAACAATTCAATGTGCACTAATAAGTGTCTGATTTACTTCACTTAATAGTATGTTCTCAAGAAACATCCATTTACGTACAAATGACTCTAGTTTATCCTTTTTTATGGCGGTGTAGTACTCCATTGTGTAGAAATTCTTAACGGCTTATTTTACATTCGTTTATTGGTGCCCGGCACATCTCACCTCGGACCGGCTGCATCAAGTGTGCACTAGCTACAGTTGGCCGATGGCTGCATACTGCACAGTGCAAATGGAAACAGCAGCATCACTCGTGTGTTCAGTGAGCTCCGGTTCTGCCCTCTGCTGGGCCAGAGCCCCGGCTCTCTTGGCCTCAGTTTCTCTCTACCAGACATACACAGCTATTTGGTCTCCTGAGGGTAGTGTTGACCTCCCCAGGGTGGTTGTCTTTTCTCATCCACATTTCCAAACCACCCTGCACTCCAGCCCCACCCTGTGTCTTACCTCCTGGGGTACCCAGTGCCTGGGCCCCAGAGCACCCCCGGGACATTCCTTCAGAGCATTACCCCACATGACACTTATATTTCAGGTTTTGGTGCCCTGCGACATCAGTTGCCACTCTTCTGCCAGCTTTGCATGTTCCTAACTGTGTTGCCATCCCTCGTCCACTCCAGCCTTCCTTCCGTTTTTGTGCTTATGGGCTTCAACCATTTCTTCTTCCTCTTCTGTTTCCTTCTCCTTCTCCAGTTTCCTCCCTCTTCTTCTCCCTCTCTTTCCCCTCCCCCAACCCCTCCCTCCTTCCTCTAGTGCTGGGACTGGAACTCAAGGCCTCAAGCATGCTAGGATGCCACTGAGCTACATTCCTGGCTCCCATTTCTCTTTCTTTACTATGATTTTGGAGAGATTTCAGGAGGAAATAGAATTAAACACATAAGCTCAATTTGCTATGTTTAACCAGAAGTCAGGAAATGTTTTTGTATCTTTTTAAATTTTATTAGTAGTACATGTTTGCACTACATGCAATTTACAATCATCTTGGGGAATTGGTACATGTACATAATAGTTTCTTTTTTAAAATCCCTTTTGCTCTCCCTCCTTCCCTTGTCCTCTAGTTTTCCTTTCCCTTTTTTCATTCTCATTAGTATTATGAATCGTACTTCATGTTTATGGCATATAGTGTCCACATTCAATGAGGTAGTTAGGACCTTCCTTGTACATGGCATATCTTCACTCTACCTACTTCCCCTTCCCTCCTCCCCCCTTACACTTGGTCCCCTGGACTCTTCCCCTCTACAAGAGATCCATTATGGAAATCTGTATGGAAATTTCTCAAAGAACTAAAATTAGAAATTCCACATGACCCATTATCCCCCTTCTTAGTTACTTTTCTTGTTGCTGAGACAAAATACCAATACCCAAATTAAAGGAAGAAAGGTTTATTTAGCTCACAGTTTGTAGAGGGTTCAGCCCATAATCGGCTGGATCCAAGGCAGGGTGGCACGGCAGAGGGCATGGCAGAGGAGAAACAGTTCACAGCAGGCACAAGGCAGCAAGGTAGCAAGGGACAGACAAGCCTCTTTCTGTCCCTTATATTTCATCCAGGCTACCTGCCCTTAGGGTGGGTGGCACTCCTACCCTTAATCCTAACACCCTTAATCTTAGTGTCACATCCTTGATCCCAGCAGAACTATGCCACCCCGATCAGTAGACTAATTTAGTAATCACACACTCTAGATCCAGCCCCCTCTGAAAACACTCCACCTATGACCACATGAGGCTTTGGGGGGACATCTTGACACAAGCCATAACACCCTCTTCTAGGTATCTTCCCCAGAGAGCTGTATCACCACGGTGATACAGACATACCAATGTTTATGGCAGCATAATTCATAATAGCTAAATCCTGGAAGCAGCCTGTATACCCTTCAATGGATGACTGGATAAAGAAAATGTGGTATCTATATACAATGGAATACTGCTCGGCTGTAAAGAAGGACAAATTTGAGACATTTGTAAGAAAATGGATGCACCCAGAAAGTATGTTTTTGTGTTTTATCTTTTAAATTCATAGGTATTTTCTCTTGTCCAATCCAAAATGCGCTTTTGTATACATATGATAGTGATGGTTTCCATTATCAGTTAGCTGGCCAAGCTTTTCACAGACCATTATTTTAATTAAAAATGATGCTTTGTCCACGATCTGAGTCCTCTCCACCCCGCCCACACACTGTGCCAGTCACATCCTAGTTCAAAAAGGAGACTCTCCCAGTTACCTCCATGGGCTCCATGTACTGCTCCAGGGGTCCAGTCCCTTCTGTCCTCTACAGGGGTCCCCTAGAGTCTGGCCCAGATTCCCAGGAGACCTTTAACCCTAAACAGCCTTAGGCTCCATCTGATCCTGCTTCCAATCCCAGGGCATCCTCAGCCTCCTTGAAGCATGTGGCTACTCTTGGACATGAGATGGCAAAGGGGTTTCCATGGAAACCAAACTCTGGCACCTGCTCAGTACCTAGGTAAGTAATTGTTCTGTTCCTCAAGCATATGTTGAAGACTGAGCCCTCCTTCCTCCCCCTCCTTTTGTTTCTACCCTCAGGTTCTCCAGCCATTTTTGTGACTTCGTGGGCTATCACCAGACACTTTCTGGAGGATGTTGGGCAAGCTGTCGGAAGGAGAGGTAATAGAAATGCACAGTCAATTCTTCATATCTGTGGGCTCATGTCCACTAATTCAGTCAAGAACTGAAAATAGTTCTTTAAAAACTGAGCTGTACTCAGCAGGTATAAACATCTTTCTTTGCCATTATTCTCTATACTGAAACAGTATAACTTTACACAGTGCGGGGTACTCTAAGTGATCTAGAGATCATTTAAAGTATACCAGAGGTTGTGTGTAGGCTGTGTCACACACCATGCCATTTTGTATAAGGGACTTGAGCATCTGTAGATTTAGGTACCCACGGAGGGTTGGAGAACCTGTTTCCTGTGGATACCGATGGACAACTCTATTTAACATCATCCAGTTCTTCAAATAGCATAAATACTTCTTTGGAGCTATCTAGGAAAAGCCAGTTTCTCTCATTAGGGGCCACAGGTGAGTAGCCACCTGGAGCAATTCCTGCTGCTCCCCAGCTGTGAGTTTCCAGGTGGCCCGTGCCTACGGGGACAGCTCTGCGCTTAGGTCAGGAGCCGGCCTGGAGCTGCAGGAACCCAAGCAGGTTCTGGGAGGCCAGTGGAGGAAGCACAAGGAAGGGCCAACCCAACTGTTCCTAACCTTTGGGATGTCCCTCCTGGACACTCCCCGTTCCTGCAGTTTGCAAGCCCTGCAGAGCTGCAGCAGCATTCTTAGCTCCTGGGTGTGTGCTGCTGCCACCATGGTGGTGACAAACTAGACCCCTGGTCATGTTCTGTAAAGGAATGAGGAAGGCAGAGTGAACTCTAACCAGCGTGTGAGGAGGCGTGGCTTACGGAACTTGAGATGAGCCTGAAAGTGAGGCAGTGCGATGGGCACAGTGACACAACCAGGCCAATCAGTGGATGAGGTTGCATGAGGTTTACACATGTCTTTTTGCCCAAATTTGGCCCAAAACAGTTGTTCCAAAATAATATTTTAAATAAGTAAATTTCCTTCCTTCCTTCCTTTTTCTTGTGGTTCAAGGACTTGAACCCAGGGCCCTCGCACCGAGCTAGATCCCTGATCCTTTTTAAATTTCTTACGTTTAAACAGGGTCTGTCTAAGTTGCCAAGTTGCGCATTCTGGGCTCAAACTTGGGATCCTGCCTCAGTCTCTCAGAGTGCTTAATTACACGCACGTACCACCATGTCTGCTTAAATTTTTAAAAATCCAGATCTTCAGCCTCTTTCAAACTTGGCAAGTTCTATTAGTATTTCTCATTTCCCCCGTGGCAGAAATCATTGGAGCAGAGCTGCGGCTGCCTTGGACCAAGCACATGCTCTCATTGGCCAGGTACCCGCCCATGCCTGATGTCCCCAGATCCCGAGGTCACGCCAGTCATCCAAGTGCCTCACACACAGATGTCATCTGCCGGGCCTCTTTGGGCATCTGAGATTGCTACTGGGTATCCCAGTAAATTGTGACACAGTTTTAAGACTCAGGGTCCCCATCTCCCAGGCCCCGTAGGAGAGGGGCAGGCTCTAACAATGCTGGGTATACAGCTGCGGGGACTCAGAGGATGCCTCAGGGAAGTGTCTGCTGGTCAGCCTGGCTTCCCGCTCCTCACCACACCTGGCCATCCCTCTCCCCTGTAGGTGCTGGGACATCAACGCCAATGCGTCCATTTGGTGGGTCATTCGAGGGCCTGTGATCCTCTCCATCCTGGTGAGTGGATGTCCTCCCCTGACCTGGGGGCCAGTGGGACAGGTGGAAACAGTGACCAATTGGCAGGACTAGAGGACCCGGAGGCTGGGATCCCTCCAGGCACCAAGTGTTCCCTAAGGAGCGGCACTTGACTAGGAATCTGAGACAGCCCCAATCGTGTGTCTTTCGGCAAGTGTTCCCCAGTGCCAGGCTACTTCCGAGAGCAATGAGGCTGATCCAGTGATCCCTCCACTCTCCAGGTGCTGAAACTGTGCATGTGTGTGTGTCGGGGGAGGGGTTGCCACGTGTGAAAATTTGTAACCTCCCAGCCCAGGCACTGAGGTGAGGGAAAGGGCCCCGAAAGGAAAACTGACTCCATTCCTGATCTTCAGGAAGCTATAGTTCAGTCGGCAGAGAACAGACACGTACTTTTCACAGATGCACGCATTTGGCCCTGTCGTCCAACCTAGGGCTTCTGCTTGCTGAGCAAATGCTCCAGCACCGACCTATCTGCTCTCAGCCTCATCTAAGATATTTTAAGCACTCTAACATACCCCTAAATACGATGGATCAAATTGTGGTGCTTGGATCACCCACTTCAGCTTCACCTAGGAGGTCGTGCACCTTCTAGCCAGACATAGTGCTGCAGGCCTGTAATACCAGTACTCTGGGAGGCTGAGGCAGAAAGATTGCAAGTTTAATAATAGCATGATCAGTTTAACCGGACTCAGTACAGAGACCCTCTGTTCAATCCCCAGTCCAAAAAAAAAAAAAAAGAAGAAGAAAGTTCTAAGTTCAAGTTCTACCTGGGTAACTTAATGAGACCCTATCTCAAAGAAAAAAAAAATGGAAAATGGATTGGGGATGTACTCAGTGGTAGAGTGCCCTTGGACTGAATCCCCAGAGCCCCCCTCACACACGCGCATACACGTACACACAAAAATTCTTGCTCCCCACGTCAGATTTACTGAACCATAACCCATGTGGTGGAGCAACAATCTGTACCCTAAAGCTGGCGAGTGCTGCTGTAAAGCTGGTCAGCTTTGACCTACCTGGAGCTTATCAGAAATCCTAACTCTCAGCCCAGCCAGACCTACAATTTTCAAGATCCACAAGGATTTCAAAGCACTGCAAGTGTGAGTAACCTGCCCGGCACCTGAGCAGACCCTATAGCCCCTGCCCGGAGGCTGCTGCTTCACCAGGACACTGGACACAGGGCTGGGCAGGAGGGATGCGCCATCCTGGCTGCAACATCTTTCCTGCTCGGGGAAGTGGCTGGGAAAGCAAGACACCATCGATCCCACCTCTGCCTTGTGTTTTGCAGATCAATTTCATCTTTTTTATAAACATTCTAAGAATCCTGATGAGAATACTTAGAACTCAAGAAACAGGAAATGAAACGAACCATTACAAGTAAGTAGGAAAGCAAAAACCCGGCCATGCTGTCAGCCAACAAGCACTTATCGAGTGCCTACTATTTACTCAACTGGTGCTAGCCAAAAAGATGGAAAAACTATGGCCCTAATCTCAAGAAGTTTACAGTGTAGATGGCAGTGCAAGGGTGGGGGAACGGGTCTGATTATGAGACCACAGACACTGTGGAGTGGAGAAATTAAGAAATCTCAAGCAAGAAGCCTGGAAGCACAGATACGATCCTTGAGGCCACACTAAGGAGTCTGTGTGGACTTTGGGGACCCCAATTCAGTCAGAGTTATTTAGAAATATGTATTATTTAGGAGGAAATATCATTAGCTTGCATCAGATTTTCAAGGAGATGTGTGACTCAAAAACACTTAAAACCATTAAGATGTTAAGGAGAGAGTATCAGTCTGAAAGGCTTGCTGTATCCAA
>PVJO010031144.1:0-14656 GCA_004026905.1 Hystrix cristata
ATATATATTTAGAGCTGTTATTGCTTCCTGTTGAATTGTTCCTTTAACCAAGATGCAGTGGCCTTTTGCTTTTGAGGATCAGCCTTGCCTTGAGGTCCATTTTGTCTGAAAATAGGATAGCTACTCCTGCTTCTTTTGGGGTTCCTGTTACATGCAATATTGTTTTCCATCCATTTGTTTTCAGTCAATGAAACATTTTTGGGTTAAATGTTTCTTGTGTACATCATACAATTGGGTTTTGTTTTTTGAACCAGTTTGGAAATCTTGACTAGGCAGTGGAGACCATTCACATTGAGAGTTATTACTGAAAGTTACCAATGTATTACATTCACTGCATTATTTTCCTGTTGCTGACTCTTTTTGCTCCCCTTCTGCTTCACTTCTCACCCCACCTGGTGTGTCCATTATTATTAGACTCTTTGGCATCATTGGCTTTATTGTCTCTTCTACAAAATCCTTCAAAATGTTTTGGAGTGCTGATTTGGTGAACTCATGAATTTCTTAAGGTACTCTACCATTGGAAAAGAAATGGATATGAACCTGAGAATAAATGAGAGGGGTTTTGATTTACATAAAGTCAAATATTTATTCTGTCTATGAGTTTAAGTCGCTATGAAAGACTGAATTATTTATCCTTAAGACAGACTGTCTAACTACTCTCAGAAGTTAGTAATAAAATTCTTGCCTCTAAGAGCCTTCACAATTATAGTCATGAGGAAAACTGTGATGGTGGCAGGGACCTAAAATTCCACGAAGTGAGTAAATGGGACAACTGTAAGAATCTAACCATTTCTCCATGCCTAATGGCTTAGAGAATTGGATATATTCATAAATGGAGCGTGTCACCCTTCGGTAATGCACTTGGCTGAAGCAGTAGGATGAGACATGGTGCAAACTGTTTATCTCTAATGTGGTGAGACTGATGGTTCTAACACTGAGTTTCAGGGAACACTACATGATGACACTTCACAAAACCACATTTACAAGGTGACAAATACATAACTTTTACATAACTTCAGGAAATGGTGTGCATGAGTAAACAGTGCAGAACATGAGAGTAATGTTCCAAAAGCATGTTCATGTTGACTGCATGCTGACATTTTCATTCACTGCTAAAAATATTGATTCCTGAAACACTGTGTTTGATAGACTAACATTCAAAATGCATGTTTCTGGGTGCGTGATTTATCGGTAACTTTATGTTAGCACGATCACCTTTAGTACCTCAACTGAAGCACACAGTGGAAACTGCACAAATAGAAAAAGCTCGCTTTTCTTTTTTCTAACCTACAAAAATCTTCAGTTCCATCAACAGCCAATATCTAAACATTAGAAGAGGTCCGGTGGATGTTTGTCTGTTTTAGAGAGGTTTGTGTCATTGATGAGTAGCTTCCTATGAGTCACATTTCTGTCTTTCGGGAAGCTGTTTGGATATAAAAATGGGTAACTGTGAATCTTATTCTTGATAATGGAATCAATTATTTTCCATTTTCTCACTTTAGACAAATAAATGTATGAATTAGTGGTGGAAAATCACTGGTCACTTTTATAAGAACCAGTTTTTCTACTGGACAATGGAAATATGTCTATAGTTTATAGTATAATCTCTACAAATATGGAAAACTAGCTTTTTCTTTTCATATATGCCTGAATTCTATCTGATCAAGACTTGCTATTTGCAGATCTAGAGTGCTAAGTAAAGAATATAATTGTATAGGCTGGTTGATTGTGTTTTCATGAGGTAGTCAACAGCCACACACTGGAAAATAAGTTGATCTTTCAAAAATTTTGTAAAAATTAAAATTTAGGAAATATAAATACATTTTACCATTCAAAATGACAATAAAAGAAGATTTCCTTCCGATATCTTTTGGACAGATATTTCATTTTCTTTCATTTACTTCTCACTAGAATCTATTATGTGGCCTTGATAATATATTTGAGGTTTATTCAAGTAAGTTAAAACCTCATTTTATTTCCTGCTTCTTATTCCAAATTAATACATTTCCCTATTATCAATAAGTAATATCGATAATAATTAGTAATATCGATAATAACTAGCAATGAAATATCTTATAGGTTATAAAAAGACTAAAACATTACCCTACAGAAAATAGTATTTATTACTAATAGTAAAAGGGATTAGAAGAATCCTATAAGATCCGTCGCTGCACAGGTCCACCACTCCTCACTCCTCCCTCAGGAATCCTGAGCACACTGTTAGGTGGCTGAAATTGAGGTTCCGACAACTAAGAAAGGTGTGGGATGGGAGGCGATTGCTATTGGAGGTGGGGGATAGGAGTAGAAGAAAACAAACTTTAAGAGTTAATGAATCTGAAATATGTCTTATAGTAAATTCACATTGTACTATGGTCATGTTTGTGTCCAACTTTAAAAGCCCGTGGTTGAGAACAAGCAACCCAGTGTTTATCACATAGTTCTTTGAATATTATACCAAAACCAAGGCATTCGCAAGCATCATTCTGAGTCCATTCAGGGTACAGAAACCACACTGATTTTAAAAGAGAAGATGAAATACAAAAAATTAATAAACCACCACAAAAGAGTAATTATGAAATGTAAGAGAATTCTACGAAGCCTACAGGGCTGAGAAAGCATACACAAAGAAAAACATCTGGGAAGGAGTCTGTCTTGTTGGCAGGGATAACACTTTGTGAGGAAGGTGTAGTCACAGCCCACTGGATAACATCACTGGCTTGCCCAAACCTGGGCTGTCTGCAGTAACTGGCCAGGCAGAGAGCAAGCTTTCAGGGAACAGGTGAGCCTCAGGTCAGAGCTGTGCAGATGAACTGGGGGTGCCAGTACAGTGACTGTGAAGGGCTGCAGGAAGGGCCTCGCCAGGCAGCGTCCTGGCTACAAGGTCACGAAGAGACCACAGCCTGGATCACAGCCAAACCAGCGATCTCTTCACCTAAATGAGGACAAGTGTTCAGCTGTAGGTAAGAGCAAGACCAGCTTCTTTGTCCCGCGGTGTCCCTCCAGCGTCCTCTAAGAAGGAATCTTAACACTGTTCTCACTACAGGGGGAAACACTTAAAGGTAGGCTGTCCTTTATCACAGAGCAGGTATAAAACGCTTTTATTTTGGACTTAAGAGACAGTCGGTTGGTAGCTGGTACACACACATACACACAAATATTTCTGTCCCAGAGACAACTTCATGTATTTTTAAAAGATGATTTTTGTAGTCATGTGTATTACACAGAATATGCGTTTCATTTTGGCAGATTCATACATGCATGTAACACACTTAGATCATTTTCACCCCATCACCCCTTTTGTCTTTTCTTTTGCTTCCTCTTGTCTTCCCCTTCTCTAAGAGCATCCTTCAACTTTTATATCCTCTCTCTCATACACACACACTCTCTCTGTCTCTCTCTGATTTAACTATTTCCTGTATTTTTTATTAATACACATATACCCATTCATATTTTTGTGTTTTTGATTTGATGTTCCCTTCCTTCCTCCCTTTCTTCCCTCCTTCCTTTCCTCCTTTCTTCCCTCCTTCCTTGTTTCCTTCCTCCTTCCTCCCTCCCTTTCCTTTCCTTCCCTTTCCTCTACTTTCCTTTTTTTGTGCTTTGTGTTTGGTCTGTTTGAATAGTAACAGAGTATATCACTTTGCTATATTGCTTTTCAGAGTGAAACTGGTCAGCGCTGAAACATTCTTCAGACAAGGCCCGGTCAAGCTATGTTGCTCTGGCACCTGTCACCTTTTCTGAGTTGCTTCCTGAGTCTTTCCACCTCACCTGAGAAGAGGTATTCCCAGTGCTCTGGGCATTGGGTTTCCTGTGAAGTTTGAGCTGTCTTTTCTCTCCATAGCAATTTTTTGGTAATTCTGATGAATCTTTAACTTTCTTCAAACTGCCAAGCCTTGTAGTTGGATTTCTACAGTGTCTGGGTAGAGCAGCTGGGCGGCTCATTCCTATCTGTCCACCACCGGATGGGAGCACTGAAGATGTCAGTAGCAGAGGCCAAGAGGCCTAGCCTCTTTTTTCAGCCAATATTGAACCAAACATAAGCTTCTTCCCTCGTTCAGCGGTATGAGAAATTGCATTAATACATGCACGAATATTACATCTTTTATTTCTCAGTGAATCTAATATTTGTACGTTACTATCTTCTTAGTACATTAATAACTTTACATTTTTCTTTTATTGTTGCAACTATATTGATATATAATATTGGTCAAAATTTTCTTTTTAATGTTGACTATATTAGTTTCCTAGGGACAGACCGTACAGGGTGGCTTAAAACAACAGGAGTTTACTATCTCAGATCTGGAGGCTAGATGTTTGAAATTGAGGTGCTGGCAGGATAGTGTTCAGTCAAAGTTCTGGGGAGAATGTTTTTAGCTTCCAGTGTGACCAGCAATCTTTGGTGTTCTTTGACTCAGAACTGCAAAACTAATCCCCAACTCTTTCATCATATGACAATTTTCCTGTGTCAGTTTCCATAACATCTTCCTTTTATAATGGTACCAGTCATAGTGAATTAAGGCCTTTTCCTACTTCACTATGACTTTAATTTATCTACAGTAATTCCATCTACAATGATCCAGTTTCTGAAAGGACACATTCTAACAATTTAAGGATTAAAAATCCAACATATTTTTGGAAACACACGATTCAAACCAAAATAATATCTTTTTTAGCTTGGAAATTGATGTTATGAGGCCTAATGGAAAACAACTAGGAAGCAGTCCACTTTTACAATCTAAAATAGTAAATGTAGTATAGACAAAACTGAGCCTTACAGGTTTCTCTGTATAAATTCTTCTTCCATCTAAATTCACATTAAAATTTTTCTAAGTCCAGCTTTTTTATAGTCAGTCCTCATAAAACAGAAAATGTAGGTCTTCTACTTAGACACTTTCTCATTTTTGAATCCGTTTTGGTAAATTAACCTCTCTGAAAGTTAGTAATTTCACCAAGATACTCTCAATTGTATTCATTAGTTGTGTTAAATATTCTGTATTCTGGCATTATTATTTGTTTAAATAATGCTTGAATTTGTATTCATATCATTTCTCTTAATTATGCTTTCCAAGAGACTGTATATTTTAAAGGCATTCTCAAGTGTCAGCGCTTTCACTTACTTATTACAGAATTTGTATTATGAGCATTTTAAATTATTTTGGCATGACATCTTTAAATTTATTTACTTTCTTTTATTTTTATTTAGCACTAAGTTCCTTTATATTTAGTCTATTATATTAGTGTGTTGGTATTCAGTACTACTTATTTATTACACTTAGGATATTTAAATAGCTTAGCGTGCATCTATCAATGTGCTTAATCTTTATGATTTCAACTGCAATGATTTTATAAATTTATGTGTGTGTGTGTGTGTGTGTGTGTGGTGCTGGAAATTGAATTAAAGAATTCATGAATGCTAAGCACTTGCATTCTACCATTGGGCTACATCCTCAGCCACTCTAAATGTTTTATGTGTGTGTCTTAATATGTCATTAATTTTAATGAATATTCAGATGTAAAAATAAAGATTACTTATAAACACATATAGGGATAAATATATGTGTTAAAGTGAGAAAAAATTCCACTATATGTTTTAACACAAAACAACAGCAAGTTGCAAAGGAGTATCTAGTATTGTGTGTGCTTTTTCTTAATTTTAATTTTAGGCCAATTACAGACATAGAAAAACATTGGGAATATGGTACAGAGAATTCCCAAATAATCCATATAATTTCTTTTATCAATAACATTTTACATTACCAAAACACATTTCACTTTAACTTTCAGTAGCATTTTATTTGAGGAATTTTTTTGTTAAACATTCAAGTGTCTGGATTGGGATTACTGGGATAATGTAGGCAATGGATATAACGTTATAGTTAATAGGAGTCATAAGTTGACGAGATCTATTATATAGGATGGTGACTGCAGTAAATTACAATATATGAATTGTATTATTTTATGGTGTTTTATTATTAACGTTTTCCCATATTTTCTATTTGCTCTATCTTTTACTATGTCAATTTTTTCCAAAAACTGTTGTGTAACATTGGGAGTTTTTATCTCCTAGAGAGTTATTGTACACATCTTTGTCCACCACTCATTTTATCTGTATGTCCATGAGTGTTGTGGGTTGTTCCTGTAGTGGTGGTTGTTTTCAAGAAGATAATAGCAGTAGTACACAAAAGCTTTGAATAATACCTTTCTATTACATCACAAAATCATTCTAACTTGATGAGATATAGATGGATGGAGTCACAGTAGTCCCATAAAACCTTTCTATTGCGTCTTTGTGTTGGCTGTTAGTTATAAGAATGAATAGTCTGAGAAAGCCTAAGAAAGCCTGACTTGGTGACTAGTCTGTATTGGGGAGTATGTGTGTGTGTCTGTGTGTCTGTGTGTCTGTGTGTGTGTGTCTGTGTGTGTCTGTGTGTGTGTTTTCTTGCAGTTTTTAAAATGTCATTATGAAAACATTTCTCATAGATGTATCCAGGATTTAGTCTCTAAATCTTCCATGTATATAAGGGGTGCATATATTTAAGTGTTTGCTTCTGTTTCATTGGTTGTTTTGTTATTAAACCATTATATTTTACAAAATAACCACCTTCGCTGGCTAAATGATCAGTTCTATGCTCCGTGACTGCCTCAGAAGGGCAAGCAGATAGGAAGACAGCTGGCCCTTCATCATTAAGATCCTGCAAAGAGCTCTGATATGTCTATATTCCTCTGAAGTGAAACATATAAAACTGAATATTTAAAATACAAAAATGAAGCTTAGAGTGGAAGTGTTACATTTCCCAGTGAAGTGGATGAACAAACAACTAATGAAATGCATTTAGCTGGTGAGAAGAAAAACACTACAGCTGCAGTAAGAACAAAGAGGTTAAATCTGCACATGTCAGCACAAGTTGGTCCTCCTGTTTTTGCTGTACAGTGACTATAAGAAAGGTCATCTAGCCATCCATGTTGCTGTGGCTAGATCTGAGAAATTATGGTACCAAGTTAGGTTCATTTATGATACCTACTGGGGACTCTTCACTGTCATGATTTTGTCCTGAAATAAGAGGATGCATAGTGTGGTAGTCTGCAGTATGTCAGTGAGAAACCCCAAAGGACTAGCTGCAAAGGGTTCTATGGATGACCTGCAGAAAAGTGAGTGTGTCCAGGCAGAAAAGCAATCCTCATGTAGAAAATAGGTCTGTGGCATTGATGTTGGCTCTATTACAGCTGAAAACCCACAAGCAACAGTCAGTGACAAGTCAGTATGCCAGCCTTGCATGTCCAGAATTACACCAAGAGGTCTCACGGTGCCATAGCAGTCCTGACTGAGAAGAGCAGTAGCCTCATAAACAAAATGCTTTCTGTGTGGCTGCTGCACCAAGCATCTTACTGGCTGGAGTACACGGTCATACGAGGTAGCACTTTTCTCCTTAGAGAATTGTAGCAATAATAACTTAGGAAGAGAACAATATCAAGCCATTCAGTTCACAGACATCTGTATTTTCATTGTAAATTTGAATTATTGGGAATATATTTTCAAAAGAGAAAGGCAAAGAAAACCCTGAGGAAACAAAGAAATCTTGCTCACTACCTTTTTTTGGTTCTGTTTTTCTTTTGAAATCTTTCATATGTGACTACTAAGAATTACTTCAAGACTTTCACTTAAAATATAGAAATTTGTGTGGCTTCAGGACTTCTAGATGTGAGAATTTGGAGTGAATGATTCTTAGTATTGCCTACCCAACAATGCTAGTATAAAGTATGACAATTTCAATTCTAAAGATCTTTCCATTTGTAAAAGAAAAAGGAATAAAATTATACTTTATTGCCTCTTCTCATTTTCTAAAGTTTGCAATGATATATCATAAACTCTTTTTAACAATGTACCATACGAATCTTAGCACTGATTATCATTTTAATGAGTGTTCATTAACTTGACTTAATTGGAAATGGTGTTTTTATATTTCTTTTCTTTATGACTGTGCTGCATTTTTATATGTTTGACACTTTCCATTATATTGGATTTTTTACATTCTCTGAGAATTTGATGTTTTTATTATATATATATTTTGGAGGGTGCTGGGGATTGAACGCAGAGCCTTGTGCTTGCTAGGCAAGCACTCTAATATATTTTCATATATAATAAAAATATAATAAATATATATACTGAAAATATTCATGTAGACCTCTATGGCTAATTTTGAGTTCAGATATCAGTTTTGAGTTCAGTATTCACTTACAGTAAATTATATCAATCCAAATAATCCATTTATAAGCAATTCTCAGTATTTTTCATCTCATTAACCCTTTCCAAGCTTAAAAATGCCAAGGATCCCAAAGACCTTCTGTTTATATGAGTTATATCTATTTGTTGTAATAAAATTAAAACTGATATTTTTGAACAATTTACTGTCATTAAAATAATAATATACCCTTTTATTAATATCACAACTTATCCATTGGAAAAATCTTTAAGTACCGGGAAGCTGTCAAGGTAATGGTGGCAGACAAAACTTTTAAACACTTAGTTTTTACTTTAAACTTTCATTTTATCATTGTTTTCTTTCAAGTGGCAGACTGTTTACAATAATAACATATTTGCCAAATCTAGGTAACTCTAGACTATCAATCCTTTCAGTTAAAAATAATGTTGCATGTAAAAAGCTGGAAGTTCAGTTCAAACTGCAAACAACTGAACAAATGCTTTTTCATAGAAAAACCTAGAAACTTTGATATCCAGCAAAAGGGTTTTATGTGCACTTCCCATTTGATTATGTGAACTATTTGATATAGACTATTTACATATTTTGTTATATGGACTATATATATTGAAAGTATAAAATTGGATAAAGAAAACTTTTTTTTTTGTTCCTCAAAACAGTCTTAAGTGGAACTGGGTGTGGTTTGGTTTCACGTGTTTGTACGTGGCACACACTTCGGTTGGTTTGTTTCTACTGTGGGAATATGGCTGGGAAATTATTCTGATAGAAAATTTTGGGACAACTCTCTTGATGTGTGCTAAGGAACCAAAAATACTATTTTTCTTTGCTTCGAAATGCCAGTGTAAGTATGAACACAGAACAAGGAGCAAATAACTTACTGCTTTGATGTTATTATTATGAAAATAAGTTTACCTCACAGTCTCCTGAAAAGAATAAATGGATCCTCGTGGGTGTTTGTGGAACACTTTGAAAATTCATTCAGCTGAGCGTGGTAGCCATCTCAGCACTCAGGAGGCTGAGGCAGGAGGATTGCCATGAGTTCAAGGCCTATCTGGGCTACATAGTTCAAGGCCAGCCTGAACTACATAGTGACAGCCTGTCTCAAAAAAAAAAAAAATTCATTCAGTGGATCATAATATGCTCAATAACTATAACATAAAATCAATTTGGTTCTTGTACATTCATTACATTGTTCTAAAATTTTTTGCCTGAAATTTTAACAGTCACACAATGTTTCTCAAAATGTAATTTTTAATCTTTTCTTCTAATTCCTTACATGTGCTCCAAATAATAATTGATAAAAATATAATAGTACATGAACTTTAATTAAATAAGTGATTTTTCTCCTTTTCAGCACTACAATATTCTTCTTTCTGAAAAAGCTTACTTTTGAGGTAGAATTTGCAAGCAATAAGACACGTATGTCACAGTTTGTCAAATTTGTACTTCTGTTCACTGACACCGTAATCAATATATAAAACATTTTCATTACCTCAGAAAGATCTTTTGCGCACCTAACTCCTAGCTCAGGAAATCAGCTGTTCAATTTATTTTACCATAGATTAATTCTTTCCTGTTATAAAATTTCTTGTAAATGGAGTAGTGCATAACCTCATAACGACTTTAAGAGTTATCTATGTTACTGCATCAATACTTGCTTTCTTTGTAAGGCAGGGTAACATTATATTTTACGAAAATCACATAATAGGTCTATCTTTATACCTGTTTGTAAGTATTTTATTATATCCAGTTTTTACCTATTATATATAAACAGCAAAGAAAATTGATGTTCAGGACTTAAATGTTTTAAATTCCCCTAAGAAAATCCCCATGACTAGGATTGCTGGGTCATGTTGTAAATGTGTATTTCACATTATAAGAAACTGCCAACATGCCAGCATGCCAATTACAACAAACACTGTAATTTATTCTTTCCATCTAACCGTATTTTGGTAACTCATTTTATTGTTCAACATATGATCCATCTTAATGAACATTCCATGTGCCCATGTGCACATCTAAAGAATATTTATACACTACTTGGTAGAAATAATTTACTTAAAAGGCAACTGAAGACTGAAAGCAAAATGGCAAATTGAGATGGAATTTTAAATAGTATATTTGAGATATATCAAAATAATGTCTTTATTCCTCCTCATATTTCTGATATTCCCTCCAATATCTGTTTTAGTCAACCTAAAAAATCTTTTAATATGGATGGCAGTGCAGGTTTGCCAACGACAAAATTCTCTTGAGTTTTATCTACTATAATATGTTTTTGTTTTAGTATAGGTTTGAAGAAATAAATTTTGCTACATCTAGAGTTATGGGTTGTCAGGGCTTTTTTCCATTTAGCATACTCAGTCTTTCATTCCATTTTCTTATTGCTCTACTTTTTTTTTTTTTTAGTAATAAGTCATTCTTACTAAAATGATTATCCATTTCAAGCATGTGTTTTTTTTCCCAGCTGCTTTTAAGAATATCTGCATTTTGTTTTGTTTTGTTTGATTTTCAGAGTTTGACTATCTTTTGAACAGTTTTTGTTTTGTTGATCTTTATTTAGTTTTGCTTCCTGTACTTTGCATTTTTCTGCTTGGGGTTTGCTTAGCTTCTTATATGTCTACATGAATGTTTTCCAGCAAATTGGTAAAATATTGGCTACATGTCTTCCTCCTTCATTTCTTCACTTTCATCCTCTTTTCTTTCGAGGACCACAAATTGACATTTTAGCCCAGATTATATTTTTCTGTTGATGCTAGAAGATCTACTCACTTTTCTACAATATTTTCTTTCTCCATGTTTAAACACCTTCTATTTTTGTTTTTTCAAGTGTACTGACCTCTTCTCACATCATCCTCCATATGCTGTTAAGTACACGCAGTGAATTTTAAAACTCTGTTTAAACATTTTCTTGGTATGGGTTTTGTTTCTTGGTTGAGATTTACTATATGTTTAGTCATCAGAATAGTCATGTTGGATTCAGTTTTTGTAAGTGGCTTTTTCCTTTGACTGTAGGTCAAATACTCCTGTTTATTTGACCATTTTAAAGTACTTTTACTACATACTGAACATTATGTATGGTATGGAATAGACAGTCTAGATTCTGTTAATTTTCTTTTTTAGTTCAAATAAGCATTCGATTACTCACTGATGATTTTGAATTTTTGTAAGCTTGCATTTCAATCTCATTACAACAAATGCATGAAAAGATAAAACTATTTACTGAGACAGACTATCTTATTGGAACTCAAACTTCCAAAATCTCTCTCCTTTGTGACTTTTTTCATGGTTACATTATGGTCCTTTTAAAGGATGGCCTTTTTATTGTCACAGTTGGATGCCCACGGGTGTTAACAAAGTCATTCCACACTGGCTGGATTCAAATGTCATCATCTCCCAGCACAATTTAATCTCTAGCATCTCTATTCCCCTCTTCTTTAGTGACTATTCTCTGGTAAACCTGTCATGGTATTTCTCGAAGTATTCTCTGCCCAGCTTCCAGATAAGACTCAGGGTAATCAGCACAGGATTATTTGTCTTCTCCTCTGTAAAGATTCCTCTTTTCTAGACCTCTGTCTCATCGATTCCTCTACTTCAGCAAATGTATAATGTGACTTATACAAGGTAAGAGTGAACAGAGTGAATATTCTGCTTGTTCTCCAGCTCCCTGGGCTGGAGTCAAAAAGTCAGCCACAAACAGAACTATGCAATAATCATAGCTTTCACTTGGTGAGTTTCTCTTAAATAAAGAATTACACTCTCGCTTTTCAACTTGTCCAAAGTCTGTACACTGTTGCCTCATATGATTTATCTGTTTTATAAAATTATACCATCAGACCAATCTAGTACAATTATTTCATCATAGTAAAGGGAAAAGTTCCCTGGATCTCTTTTTTTATGCTTTCATAGTCATTTCAGAGTAAATTGGAAATAGCAAAATGGGTTTAACTCTCTTTCCATCATCTTAATTTAGAACTCAGTTCATACATTTTAAATATTTTTTCAAAAATGATATGATGTAACAAAACATTGAAACTCACTTGGACAAATACTAGATCTGGGTAAGTTTTAGAATCCTTGGTTCCGTGAGGGACCTTGAGGAAAGGGAATTAATCATTTCATTGAAATCTTATTTCGACTGATACATTGTATTAATGTAAACAGTGCCAGGCATGGTGGTGCACACCTGTGATCCCGGCACATGGGAGGCTGAGGCAGATGAATCACCATGCGTTCGAGGCCAGCCTGGGCTACATAGTGAGTTCAAGGCCAGCCTGAACTACATAGTGAGACCCTGTCAAAAAAAAAAAAAATTAAACCACGCAAAATAATTACACTTAATTCTTTACTAAAATAATCTTATTTAGTGCTGTAAGAAAAACCCTCTGACACTTGTATTATATACATAGTTCACATGAGATAACTTGGTTTTACTTAAGCTAAATAAATTGCCTAACATTACAAACCTAATTGATTTTCAGAGGTTAACTGAATACAGTTCTTATTTCTTATCAAAAATAAACCAGAATTCCACCAGGGATTTATAAATAAGCTATCAGCCTAAACATTTAAGGAGGAAAAATCAAGAAACATTTAAGGAGGTCTATGTAAATAATCAGAAATATAGTATTCTAATCCAGACAGAATAAAACTATCCAGAAACTCTCCAGCTTTAATTCCTCTGGAGCATCGATGAGCAAGATACTCACTGAAAATAATAAAGCTTTTCTTCTACCTTTTTCAAGTTAGAATGAAGATTTTTAGTTGCCAAAATTATAGAATTGGGAACTAGGATACACCAGATGCTTCACAGACACCCACTATTTTACTATTATACATAAATTTTAGCTTGTGTTGATGGATATAAATTTCTACTTAGTCATACCGTCTCAGGAACTCTAGTATTATGTGTGTGGCCATTCTTTACACGTTCCTTCACACAAGGTAGGCTCTTCATAATGTATTACTGTAACAGTGGTTTGCATTTAGCTTTACAAGTCTGCATTTTTCCCCCAAACAAAAGTATCATCCATCTAATAAGTACCATAGATTATAAACCCTTCACATTTATCACAGCTTGAAGCTAACCTCATCCATACTTGTATGCCTTCTTTTTTTTTTAACCAAGATTTATTTGGGGGCTGGGGATTTAGCTCAGTGGTTAGAGTGCTTGCCTTGCAAGCACAAGGCCCTGAGTTCGATCCCCGGCACCAAAAAAAAAAAAAAAAAAGAAAGATTTATTTGTACATTTTAGACATACATAACAATCACATTCATCATAGTTAATTTGTACCTGTACATGATATATCTTGGGTTTTTTCCCCCTCTTCACCATTCCTCCCTTCAACTCCTCTTCCCCTCCTTATTTACAACAGCTTTGTTTACATTTTTCCATTTTTTCTCTTTTTCTTTTTTCTTCCTTCCTTTCCATCTCCTCCCTCCGTAGTTCTCCTTCCCATTTGAGTATTTTCTTTCTTTTTCTCAATATCTATTATACATTTTTGTTCATTTTTACACTTATGGTTTCTCATACCAGAGAAACAATTCGATATGCACTCATGTCTGTCTGATTTATTTCACCCAGGAGTGTGTTCTCAAGGTGCATCCATTTACCTATAAATGTTTCAAGTTTATCTTCTTTCATGGTGGAATAGTACTACATTGTATTAAAAAAAAAAAACAAAAAAAACTTCTTCTTTATCCATTCATCAGTTGCTGGGCATTTGGATTGTTTCCAAGATTTAGCTATTAGAAACTGTGTTGCTATAAACATGGTTTTGCATATATCACTGTGGTACGATGCTTTTAATTCTTCCAGGGAGATACCAAGAAGAGGAATAGCTGGGTCAAATGGAACCTCCAGTTGTAGTTTTTTGAGGGATCTCCACACTGATTTCCAACATGGTTAGACCTGTCTACACTTCCACCAACAGTGAAGGAGGGTTCTTTTTTCCTAACAGCCCCACCAGCATTTGTTATTGGTTGATTTTTTAATAATAGTTGTTCTTTCTGGAGTGAGACGGAATCTTAGTGTCGTTTTAATTTGCACCTCTCAAATGACCACTGAGGTTGAACACTTTTTCATATATTTATTTGTCATGTTTATTTCTTCATCTGAGAAGTGTCTTTTCATTTCAGATGCCCAATTTTGAATGGGGGGGCAATTTTTTTTTAGTTCTTTATATATTCTAGATGTTAGACATTTGTCCGAGGGACAGCTGGCAAAAGTTTTTTTCCCATTCTGTGGGTTGTCTCTTCACTCTGTTGGTGATTTCTTTTGAAAAAAAAAAAAAAAAAAAAAAAAAACAAAGAAAAAAGCAAAAGCTTTTTTAATAGGATGTCATCACAGTCACTGATTCTTTGTATTATTTCCCATGCAGTCTGAATTTTGTTTATAAAGTTTTTGGCTACACCTATGCCCTCAAGAGTTCTTGCTATTC
>PVJO010031145.1:0-14658 GCA_004026905.1 Hystrix cristata
AATACTTCTAGGAACTCTTCAAACCATCGAAATTCTCATGCAAAGTGTCAGGAGAAAGGGCAGATCCTACACTGATATGTGCATTTTACCTAGAGCCATATAACAAAAACACCTTACATTGCACAGTTTACAGATCATGTTCCAAGTACCTTACATATGGTTCCTCCTGTAATCTTCATAAAAGCACTGTAATATGTCTGCTACTTCATCCTCCTTTTACAGATAAGGAAATGGGCTCAGAAAAGGGAAGTAAAGTACTAACATTCACACAGCTTCCATCATAGAACCAGGATGCAGGAAAATCTGAAATAAAGCATTCTGTTACACCTGCCCAACTTACTAGTTCTTTAGAGAAAACTTAAACTGGATATCTATCACTCCTTATCTCAAAGTAATATCCTGATGAATCAAAAATATGAACATAACAAAGGCATGCAAAGGAAGGCCATAAGGAGATTTAGGTAAATAGCTTTATAACTCCCAGGAAGGTTTTGTTTTGTTTTGTTTTTTCCTTTTTTTGGTGCTGGGGATCGAACTCAGGGCCTTGTGCTTGCTAGGCAAGCACTCTAACCACTGAGCTAAATTCCCAGCCCCCGAGGATGATATTTTAAAAATGGTAAAGGAATTTTAAAAATATCATGTCAAGAACAGAAACCAAACAGGAAAGACTGACATATTGTACTACATAAAAATGTAAACCTTCTGTCTGACCAATAAATAAGTTTAAAAAATATTTTCAACATATGTTACAGACAAAAGGTTACCATTACTCATAGAGACAGAAAACTTAGCAAAAAAGTAGGTAAAAAATGAATACCTCATAAAGAAAAAAGTTGGTAAATAGCAGAAAGAGATAATTAACAAAAGACATAAAAATAGCTAGTTAATACCTGATCTTCCTGACACAACTGGAAAGGATATTAAAGATTTAATGAATTATCATAAGAAAACTCAACCATATTATTGATTTCTGCTACTTAGAAGAACCACAACTGTAATATGAACATGTGACCCCTCCCCAAGATGACTGTAAACTGCATAAATTGCAAACATGTACTAATAAAATTAAAAATTATAAAAAGGGGAAAAAAAGAAGAAACATGAGTTTCTTAAGCCCAGGAAAAGTGAGTAGAGACTTTTGTGCCAAGGGGCTGGGCAATGAAATTCTACCCCATTAAACTCTATTTGGGAAAGCAAGTAGAAAGTGAAGGCAAAGGTAAGAGCTAGAGAATGAAATGATAGGCAATTCCCTAGGCAAGAGGAGATTCCCTTGGTGCAGAGCCTGAGATGGTCATTCCAATGCAACTTTTTCATTTGAGAGAGAGCTCTTAGGTCAAATTCGTAAGCATAAATGATTAGGAAAAACTAAGCTTAAAGTGAGTAGGAGGAAAGAATAAAGATTAGAGCAAAGGTTAATGAAATGGAGAGCAGAAAAGATAAAAGCAACAAAACCAAAAGTTGATTCTTTGAAAAGATCAACAAAAGTAACTAATCGCTAGCTAAAAACAGATTTAAAAGAGAGAAAATTTTAAATTACTAAAATCAGAAATGAAAGAGGAGACATTACTAATAACCTGAAAGGACAAAGGAGGAGACTTTGGGAGTACTATGAACAAATGTATGCCAACATATCATATAACTTACATGAAATAGACAAGCTACCAAACTAATAAAACTTTTTAAAGAAGAAATAGAAAATGTGAATAGGCTTATGAAAAGTAAAAAGGTTTATATTATTATTTTAAAACACAAATGAAGGCTCAGGCCCAGATGGCTTTACTAGTGTATTCTATCAAACATTTAAAGAATAAGTAAAATCATTTCTTTCAAAATCTAAAAGAGGAAGGAACACTTCCCAACTCACTCTAAGGCCAATATTACTGTGAAACCAAAACATGATGGAGAAATCACAAAGAATGAAAACTACATAGGAATATCTCTTGTGAATATAGACACAAAAGGTGTTCAACAAAATACTAGTAAATTAATTCTGACAATGTATAAAAAAGATCATATACCATGACAAAGTGGGAATTTATCCCAGAAATTAAAAGTTGGCTTAGCACCTAAAAAAAATGGATGTAATGCTCCATTTTTTTTTAAATTTTATTTTAATGGTACATTTTCGATGTACATATTGACAACATTTATCATAGGGAATTTGTACCTGTACATGATGTATCTTGTTGCTTCTTTTTTTCCCATTCCCCTCCCCTCACCCCTCCTACCTCCCTACTTACAAAAGCTTTGTTCCCATTTTTTTCCCTCCATTTCTTATTTCTCTTGTCCCTCTCTCTGTTCCTTTCCCCCTCCCTTGTTCCCTTTCCCATTTGGACATTTTATTCCCTTTCCCAATATAATACATTTTAGTCTTTATTTACACTTCCGTTTCTCACACCAGAGAAACTATGCGGTATTTAAACATGTGTGTCCGATTTATTTCACTTAAGAGTATGGTCTCAAGATGCATCCATTTACCTAGGAATATCTCAAGCTTATCATTCTTTATGGCAGAGTAGTACTCCATTATATAAAAAAAAAACATTTTCTTAATCCATTCTGCTGTTGATGGACATTTGGGCTGCTTCCAAGATTTAGTTATTACAAACTGTGCTGCTATAAACATGGGTGTGCATATATCCCTGCAGTATAATGATTTTAATTCTTTTGGGAAGATACCAAGAAGTGGAATAGCTGGGTCCAATGGAATCTCTAGTCCTAGTTCCCTGAGGAATCTCCACACTGATTTCCATAGTGGTTGTACCAGTCTACATTCCCACCAACAGTGGAGGAGGGTTCCTTTTTCTCCACAGCCCCTCCAGCATTTGTTATTGGCTGATTTGTTGATAACAGCCATTCTTTGTGGAGTGAGGTGGAATCTCAGGGTTGTTTTGATTTGCATCTCTCGAATGACCAGTGATGTTGAACATTTTTTCATATGTCTATCTGCTGTTTCTACTCCTTCATCTGAGAAATGTCTATTCATTTCTGCTGCCCACTTTTGGATTGGGTCTTTAAATTTGGGGAGTGTGATTTTTTTGAGTTCTTTATATATTCGAGATGTTAGTCCTTTGTCAGAGGAATAGCTGGCAAAAATTTTTTCCCACTCTGTGGGTTGTTTGTTTGCTCGGTTGGTAGTTTCTTTTGCTGTGCAAAAGCTTTTTAACAAGATCAGGTCCCAGTTGTTGATTCTTTATGATATTTCCTGGACAACTGGGGACTTGTTCATAAAGTCTTTGCCTACACCTATGTCTTCAAGAGTTCTACCTATTCTATCTTCCAATAGATTTAGTGTTTCTGTTTTAATATTTAGATCTTTGATCTACTTTGATTTTAGCTTAGTGCATGGGGAAAGATACGGGTCGACTTTTAACCTTCAGCACATGGAAAGCCAGTTTTTCCAGCACCATTTGTTAAAGAGACTGTCTTTCTTCCAGTGAGGTTGTTTGCCCCCTTTGTCAAAGATAAGGTGACTGAGAGTGTTTGGACCTGTTTCTTCATCTTCTAATCTGTTCCATTGGTCCTGGGGTCTGTTTTTGTGCCAGTACCATGCTGTTTTTATTACAGTAGCTTTGTAGTATAGTTTTAGGTCAGGGATTGTGATGGCCCCTGCTTTGTAATACTCCATTTTAATAAGAGGCAAAAGTCAAATGATCATCTCAATAGATGCAGGAAAAATGAACACCATATGTAATAAAAATCCTCACAAAGAATAGAACAAAACTCAGACTGACAAAGGTTATCTACAAAAACCCACCACTAAAGTACTTAATGAAAAACTGAATACTCCCTACCACCACCACCATCGGTAATAAAATAAGGGTGTTAACCTCTATTTAACATTGTTTTGGAGGCACTAACAAGACCAATTAGCCAAGGAAAAGGAAGAAAAGGAATCTAAACTGGAAAGTAAGAAATAAACTATCTCTATTTACAGATGATATGATATATGCAGTAAATTCTAAAGAAGCCACTAAAAAAAGAATTAGAACAAATAAGTTTAGCAAGATCTCCGGGTACAAAATCAATATACAAGATCAATTGTATATTTATATACTACCAATGAACGATCTACAAAGCTAAACTAAGTAAACGATTCCATTTATAGTAGCACCAAAAAGAATAAAATAGTTGGGGAAAATTAACAAATGAAGTGCAAAACTTATATTCTGGAAACTACATTAACTATCAAGGAAATGCAAATCAGACCATTGTATGTAGAATGTACCAATACATGTTCTTGGTTTAAAATAAAATAAAATTTAAAAAAAAAACCATATTGAAGTACCAGTTCACTCATTACAATGTCTATAATCAAAAAGACAGACAATGTTGGTGAAACTGTGCAGAAATTAAAATTCTCATATACTGCTGGTGTAAAATGATGCGACTATTTTGGAAAGTAGGTGAAACACAGAGTTACCATAAGACCTAATAACTCCATGCTTAGGTATAAACTCAACAGAAATGAAAATATACACTCACAAAAAAACATTGTACATGACTGCTCATAGCAAAGTTATTCATAATAGCCAAAAACTGGAAACAATTCAAATGTCTATCAAGTACTTGAAAATAAGTAAAAGAAACCAGCCAAAAAGAGACTACATACCATATTATATGATTCCATTTATATGCAGTAAACAGAATAGGTAAAACTATAGAGATAAAAGTAGATTGATGACTGCCTAGGGTTCATTGGATTGGTATGGAGAGTGACTGCTAATGGGTATAGGGTTGCTTTTTGGGACGATAAAAATATTCTAAAGTTAATTGTGGTGGTAGTTGCACAATTTTAAAATACTAAAACCCATAAAAGTATGTACTTTAAATGGGTAGATTGTACAATATATGAATTATATCTCAATAAAGATGTTACATAAAAAGAAATTAATGATTTTATAGTAATATCAAATTTTAACTCAAACAAAAAAGGTATTAAGCAGGAAGAATGGAACTAATTATAATGAAAGTTTTATTCCACACGAAAATATAGACACTCTGAATCTTTAAGTACTCCATAGCATGTGTCATCAAAATATATAATAAAAAAGCCGTTATAAGTACAAGAATTTAATTTAAAAAAAAAAGACTCAGTTCTTATTCCAGGACAGATCAAGGGGACTAAAAACAAGCAGGATGACACAAGATCTAATTAATGAAACAGGTAAGATTGAGGCAATAGATAAGATTCAAACTCTGTACTCTCAAAAATATAAAATAAAAAGCACATTCTTTTTAGGTGCTCGTGAAGCATTTACAGACATTAACTCTGAAATAAAACCCTAAAAAGAAGAATTAGCACATAACACATTTTCCAAACAGAATACAATAAGACCTAAGAGTAAGAACACAAAATTAACACAAATTTTTAAAAACTCAAATTGTTATAAGTTAAATTATCTCTTAACAACTTTTGCTTCAAATAGATATCAAAACTGATATTGCATTAAACTATACATTCCATAAATCAAAAAACTTGGTTGCAAACCAAACTTTTCCATAAAAGCATGCCCAGATAGATGCTACATTTCCTTCTTATTGTATGTGGCTGGCTCCTGCTGAAGTTAAAACTAAACTGTATCCTTATATTTGTTCATGTACATTGAATTTTTCTTTGATTGCCCTTCATTTTTGTCCATTTATCTCTAAACCACAATGAAACCTACTCCTATATTTTATTTATTTCTAGTGGTTATTTTTACCCTATTTAGAAACTCTAGTATCAAAGGCAATGAATTTCGGGTGAAAATAGCTTTGGTTGCATCCCAAAAGACATACATTTTAAAATATTTTTCTGATTATGAAAGTAACACATTATTTTTGTAAATATAAAGTATTCAGTAATGTATGACTTAAATGAGAAAGTCTTTTTTAGTTTTCTGAGGCAGGGTCTCACTATGGAATTCAGACTGGCCTTGAATGTACTAGGTAGCCCAGGCTGGCCTTCAACTCAAAGTGATCCTCCTGCCTCAACTTCCCAAATGCTGGAATTACAGGCATGCACCACCACTCCTAGCTGAGAAAGTCTTGTTTTCTGTAATTCCATTCCTTATTTCATCTTTCAATTCTTTAACTAATTTTATAATAACCAAAGTGTGGTGAATATTCCTTCAAATTTTACTAGACTATTACTAATATATATGTATATAATAATCTCTTTATCCAAAATGGAATCAAAATTTCATACCTTGTATAAAATTAATCCTTTCATCTTAGACATATTAATGGTAACTTTCCATAGTAGCACATACCGGTTTCTCTCAGTGGTATGTAGTTGTATGGATGTGATCATATGCATTTAACAAACCCACTATTGATTGGTATTTCAGTTGTTACCAATTTTACATATTACAAACACTGCCTACAATGAAAACTTTTATTCATGCATCTTTGTGGCTATACAAATACTACTATAGGATTTGTAGTTTTCTCTTTATTATTCCACAGGTACTAAAAAGTTTGCCTAGGTCTACAAACATGACTGTCCATGACCTCAGACCCCATTTCTAAATAGCAATGATAGAAGAAAAAACCAAAAGTACATGTCTAATATGGTTTCAGGGTAGGTGGCATTGGAAGCCCCCAAGAGAGATACAGGTAGGGACCTGGATGGGATTTTTTTAAACAACAGACCAAAGGAAGAAGGATTTCAGGTTTAATAAATGTCTGGAAGTAAATTTGTAGGTTTCAAAACCTTTGGGGCAATATAGACCAATTTCTACCCTACTGACTCTCCTCTACTCAATCAGTACAGGTAAGAACCACTTTGTTCTACTAGTCAATGGAGCTATATGGACAGAACCACACTTCAGGAAGCAAATTCTAGGATCAAAGAAAGCAAGATCAACTACCCAAGTGTCCTCCGTGCTCCCACTGCTGCTGTGGGGCTGAGACCACCTGGATGAGAACAGGGGCCAGAGCCCACCTGCAGTGGGAAGTCAGCACAACTACGTGATCCTAACTAGAGAACAGAAAGAGTAACTAACAGTAACAGAAATTAACTTGAAAGTAGAGCTGAACTAGTTATTTTTCAAAACTCCAAGAGTTTATGTTTTTAAAATTTATTAAAACAGATAGACTCGTGGACTTTCAGGCTGAGCAGTCTACCCTGCCATTCAGGAAGAAATAATAATGGGGTACAAGGCAAGGTGTGATGAGAGAGAGTGGTAGGAAGGCAGCCAGGTGCCAGGCCATGGGTCACACTAAAGCATGCTGATTCTATCTGGGAGCAACTGGGACTGATTTATACCATTTTAAGCAGAGGAGCAGCATGATTATTCTAATTCAAGCTGCATTAAGTCTTTGCTGGAACAAAGATGAGGTATAAATTCATTAGACTTAAAGATGTTGTCTTAATCTGTTTGTGCTGTTATAATAGAATACCTGAGGCTGAATAATTTATAAAGAAGAGGAACTTTTCTCTTACAGTTCTGGAGAATGGAAAGTCCAAGATCTAGGTGCTAGCATCTGGTGTCTAGTGAGGGTCTTCTTGCTGCTGCCTCACATGGAGCCAAGGTTGAAGGGCAAAGGGGAGACAACACTCCGCCCTCACATTCTACACTCTGTTTTCACAAAGAGCAGAGGAGAGTGAACTCACCCCCATAAGCCCTTTTCATAGTGCCATTAATCCACTCATGAGGGTGGAGCCTAAGGACCTAAACATCCCCCAGGAGGCCCCACCTCTCAACATGGTTGCACTGGGGATTAAGTTTCCAGCATCTGAATTTGACGTATAGCAGATAGAAGTGCCCCACGAATGTGATCTATTCCCATTTCTCACTAGCGTCGACACATCTGTGTACACCTGTGAGTTGAGAGAGAGTGAGTTTGCCATCCTGGACAGGGCAGAGTGAACTGCTGGCTCAGTGAACTCTGCCCCACAGGTGATTCCAAATGTGCCCCTGAGACCTAGAAGAAAAGCCAAAGATGGTCAAACAAATTGGAGAGTTGTAAGCTCAGCAGGTCTGAGATCAGGGCACTCACTGTGAGCCAGACACTATTCCAGACACACTGTGCATGTTTTTCTCACTTAATGCTCAGAGAACACTTACAAGGATATTGTTATTTAAAGAAAAAAAATACTTTATAGATGAGAAAATGTGAGACTTTCAGAGGTTAATTATCCTCATTAGTGGGAATCGGAGGGGGCCCACACTGACTTCTTGGTGCTTTCCCAGTGATGCATAACCCTGTGTGTGCAAAGGGCAGAGCTGTGGTTCAAGAGCTACACAGACAGCAGCCCCACCGGGCTTTGGTGCATGCAGGGGCCAAAGGCTGCCTGGTGGGAAGTGGACATGGCCAGCAGGCACAGCTGTTATGGGGAGAGCAAGCTCCATGTCTCTTCCATGTGCTCATCTGTTGTCTTTCCTTCAGCCACAGGCAGCTACAGGTCCCTCCCTTCCCCTGGCTGGACCCTGATAGCCACACTCTTGCTCTCTTTGATAGCTACCCCTGTTGCCAAAGTGAGGCTGAACCTTCACTGACCTCCCAAGGACTTCACTCACATTATGGCGCAGTCTAGTAGCTGTGCTGGGGCATCTCTCCATGCAGGTTGCACCCCTCTCACTAGACATGAAAAACAAAACAAAAGTTATTGCTTTAACTTCTTGTATCTGAATTGAGAAACAAGACTTTGGGGTTAGCACCATCCACTCTCTCTCATCTAGTCTCACCTTTGATAGCCAGTCACCTCTCTGGTTCACAATGTAGCTTAACCCTAAATGCGGGGTTTCTGGCTGCCCCACGACTGTTCCTGTGGATAAATCCTGTTAGGATCACCACAGCTTCTGCCCCGACCTTGATTTTGCTTCTACCAAGTCCTGTGGTCCTGACCTAACCTCTACCCACCACCAAACGAATACATGTGTATGCCCCTCAAAAGAGACTGGCTGTCTTGGATGACCATCGGCAACCGGGAAAGGGGGATTGCAAGACAGAGCAGTGCAACAAGATCTACCCAGAATAACAGGAGAAATAAAAGAATTCAGAATCTGTGGGTCCAAACACTAGGGGCAATGAGCCACTGGACTGCACCTAACATGGGAGACATGAAAATACAGAGGAAGTGGAAGGAGCAGAGCCAGGTCAGAGCAAGGGCAGAGGTAGGGGAGGGGCCATGACTCTCACTGATGTTTACAACTGCCCTGATGGACAAGTGAAGGGTGTGTGGGCGAACCCTGCCAGGATTAGAGGGAAGAGAGAGGGTCTGGGGCCACTAACCAGGCAGTGTCAGGGACAGGGTGACTCTGGCCACAGAAAGAGTTCCCAGGGTGTCCATGACTTTCATCAAGGCTGGCACTGACATTTCTCTCATCTTAGTCCCGAGGCCTGACCCCAGAGAAAGTCTCAAAGCAGGAATCAGCATCAAGAACCTGGAAAAGTAGGACTCAGAACCAGAGAGGGTTAACGTCTCAGAGCAACACTCAAAAAGGTGCGTGCTCTGAGCTTGTCTGACATAAAGAAACTGCAGTTCAGGGAAGCAAGGAGGCTGGCCCTTGGCCTGGGTCACATACAGCCTCCCCTGGCTTTAGAGACCACAGCTCAGCCAGAACCTTGCAGATCAGCCTTGAGTTGGCTCTCTCAGAGGTAGAGGTCTTGGAATCCTGGCACCTCTGCCAGGGGTGTCAGTCCCCAGCTTTACTTGATAATGTGTTTGTAAAGATTTCCTGAATAAATAAATGAGCTGAGGGATTGGGAAGCCTGTAAGCGTGAGAAATTCAACAATCATAAGGAAAGTGGGAATATTTTTAGTAGCTGTGGGATGCTTCGTATCCACACAGCAGCATCATGTCCACACAGCGGCTAAGCACAGAGGGCAGGGACTTTCTAAACCCAAACAGATAAGGTTGTTCTTCTACTTAAAATTCCTCATTAACTCCCTACCAAAATCAAGGTAAAATCTGAGTATCTTAAGGAAGCTTCCAAGGCTTCCCAACCCGGGCTGCTCCATACCTTTCCAGTCTCACCTCTTGCCAGCCCCTGCCCCAACCCTTCCACGTGACACTTCCCTGCCCTTCACTCTGCATCCAATCTATAGTTGAGACTTTCTTTCATATATCATTTTGCCATTTGCTTTTATCACTGACATCTGGATATGTTCATATTTGACACTGTATGTGCAGGATCTCATCTAAGCCTCTTGACAAATCTGTGAGAAAAGGATAATTATGCTTATTTTACTATAAAAGTAACTGAGGCTGAGAAGTTAAGTGACTTGTCCAAAGTAAATATTTATGCCAAGACATGTTTTCTGTACCAGGAATTCCACCAGTCAGTTCAAAGATGACCAGCAAGCACAGGACAACAGGGCTTATCACCAGCTCCTCACAGTTTAATAGCTCAGAAGGAATAAGTGGTGGGAAGAAAAGGAGCCCAAGGACTAACAGGAGTATGACTGTGGAGACTGGCTCATGGCAACCAGCTCATTCTGATTTGCCCAGAACTTCCCAGGTTTTAACACTAAAAGTCCCACATCCCAGAAACCCACCGGCCCTTGTTTCCAAAAGTGAAATTTCTGCATCCTAGGAATATCTCCATCCTCAGTCCCAAGCAAATGAGGTTGATTAGTCACCCTAACTCAAGTCCGTTTCTTTGTCCATCAGACAAGATAGCCAAGGTCAGAATGAGCCTCTGGAGATTCACTCAGATGCACCACTAAAGCTACAATTCAAATAATCAAACAGGTACCGCAAGATCAAAAAAATAAAATATATATAGAAATGAGGTAAAGGAGTCCTGACATGGACAATGGCTGGCCAGAATCAAGCTGGAGAAGAGGACGAAAGGGGCCAGAAGGAAAATGGAGTCCAAATCTCTGACTGTCTTATTTGCGGCTGTATTTCCAATTCCTAGCACAGCACCTGGAACATAGCAAGTGCTCAGTGCAGAATGAATGCATGAATGAATGCGCCATCACTATTAAATGTCAACCATCAAGCAGCTACAGCACAGCCTCCTACCAAGTGGAACCCAGCCCAATGACACAACTGCTGTGGATCCCTGGGAGAAAACGTAAGGGGTCAAGACGGACAAAAACCCTCGGGAGACAGGTTTGTGCTGGAGAGAACAACCAGTGGGAGCTGCACTAAAGTGCTCACGTGCTGGAGTCCTGGGGGAGAAGCAGCCCTTTCAGGTCCAGCTAGTTTCCTTTCTCTTAGGGTAGACAGCAAACATGGCCAAGAAAGCAACGCTTTCGCAGAGCCTCCTCCAAAAGTCTTCACTGTGAGGAAGTTTTCATCAGTGGGCAAAATTCAAGACTAGTCACGAAGGGTTTCCACTGGGCAATCACTTCTAACTTGTGAAGAACTTTTCCAGGTACTGATCATTCCAGCGGCTGCAGGCAGCGTCTCTATGGTTAAGGCCTGGAAAGCAGCAGCAGCACCACCTTGTGGCTCTTTTGAGAACACTACAGGGCTTCACCCGTCCCTTCACCGGTCTGGTCACACACAATCCACAATTACTGAGAATTCACAACTTTGGTCTCTTAATAAGGATATCTGCTGCGCTATTTCACAATCCGACCTACTTGCTTAACTTTTATAAAGATCAAAAACTTAAAATCAATCCCCAAATTCAGCGTGAATGCAGTGACATGTAACCTTTATGTTTTCAGAAGACTCAGTTTCCCAGAAAAATGTACATTGGCCGAGCTAACTGGTGTGCAATGCACGAGTGCAGATTAGATAAAAACTATGCTTCACAAGTCTTCCATCTACCCATGGAGGCAAGCTTTTCTTGTTCATAAAGGGAAATATTGATTTTTTTAACTGATTTGTTTGTTCGTTTAACAAATATTTATTGATAAATAAATGTCTCAAGCCCTGTACAAGTACTGGGTGTATAACAATGAAGAAAAGAAATGTGTTGGCTCTCTGCCGTGGCACTTACAGAGCAGCGCAGGAGGCAGCACAAGTAAAATAATTGCTGAAATACTAGTGCCCAGAGGAAGGAGGATCACAGGTGTGATGGGACAAGGAAAAAGGTGTAGTCCAACAAGTCAAACAAGACTCTTCCTATGATGTGTTTGGATGTAAACTAGGTCTGAGTTCCCTTCCAGGAAATTCAGAGAACATGAACTTTGAAGGTTCTTGATGGGAGCTGATTTCTGTGTATGAGGGGGTTTGAATGGACCTTCCCTGCAACAGTAGGGTTTTATTTGGTTCCTTTTCATTCCCTCAGCCATTCAACACACATATGGACACGTACACACGTCTATAGTCACACACACGTAAAACTGATTTCTCATTTCTTTGTGCTGAAGAGGAATTAAATTACATGCAGATGAAAACTGCAGTCAGATGGAGTCATGCTCAGGTAGGGAAGAGCTGAAAGGCTCTTTAAAGAAAATCTTATCTCCAAGGTTCAGACAAGCTGGTCTGTAGAAAAGCAACTGAGTCCGCTTGGGGGCAACGAGTCTGCAGCATGTGGAAAAGATGAGGTCATAGCTCAACAGAGCTGGGAGACTTCACGGGTGCAGAAATTCAGACTTGAAAGAAGGCCTTAAAGCTCACTCCCTCCTGATGTTGGAAGGAGGATGACAGAATGCACGGGAGTCTTGAATGGGACAGACATGGACCCGAAGCCCATTTACAGCGTGGTTTGCTGAATTCACTTCTCTGAGCCATTTCATCATCTGTAAAATGAAATTAAGAATCTCTACGATGCAGGAAGCCTTGAGATCTATTCTGGTCCCCCCAACCAGGCTCCGACCCCTAAAAATCCCAGCTGCTCTGCCCTGTATAAGAGAACCAGTTAAGATTGGCTCACTGTTTCTGAAAAACAACTCAAAATTCAGGATTTTAAACTTGTATTAATGTTGTAAAGTGTAGACATTTCAGCTGGGTGTGGTGGCACACATGTCTGTAATCACAGCACTCAAGAGACAAAAGCAGGTTTGAAAGTTCAAAATCGTTCTTACTGGGGTAAGATGAAATCTCAGTGTTGTTGTAATTTGCATTTCTCTAATGACCGGAGATGTTGTGTGTTTATTGGCCATTTGTACTTTTTTTATGAAGTGTCCATTAATTTCACTCACCTATTTCTTGATTGGGTCTTTGATTTTGGAGGGTCTACAGATGAATCCATAAAGAAAATGTGGAGCTTACCACAATGGAGTACTACTGTGCCATAAAGAATAGACTTGAGTCATTTGTATGAAAATGGATGCACCTTGAGACCATAATATTAAGTGAAGTAAATCACACACACAAGCTTATATATCACATAGTTTTTCTTATACGACAAACTGAAACTATGAATAAAGAGCAAACGAAAGGTAATAGGAGGTAGGGAGTTAGATTTTTCTTAAATGAGAAAGGAAGCAAGAGATGGAGAGATGGGAGAGAGGGGAGGAAAGAGGGATGGAAAAAAGTAAGATTTGTTATGTACATGAACCAACTCCACACAAGGTATGTAAACATCATGTACTGCAAACGTGTACTTATAAAAACATGTTTTAATTAGAAAAAGAAAGTTCAAGACCAGCCTGGGGTACATAATGAAACCCAACCCCCCCCCAAAAAAAACCAGAGGTTTTTTTAAACATGCTTATTTTCCATACTAACATAAATATAAATAAGTCATTGAATAAGTAAATTGGTAGAAAAGGACAGCTCGTCCTTACAGAATACTACCTAGTAAATGTGCAAGGAAATACGGAAATAGAAAGTAACAAGCAAACAACACCTTATAATTGTTGGAAGCAAGGTATTTATCAGTATGAATAGGAAAACAGTAACTTCACAGTGAAGAAACCTGGCAATCAGCACGTCAACCAAGAGACTGGGGTTAACATCACAAGTAATAAGACAGATCGACACCAGTGAGATGGTGCCCGAAGGGTGTGACGCTGCTTGCTGGGTATTCTAACCTCTCCCCCTAGCAAAATGCACAATCTCACTCTAATCATAGGAAAACAGCCAACAAACCCAAACTGCTGGATTCATCCTACAAAATAACTGACCGTACTTTTCAAAAGCATCAAAAAAAAGACTGAGAGACTCTCACAGACTAAAGAAGACTAAGAAGATATGACAGCTATAAGCAGAGTAGAGAACTAGACTGGACACTGGATCAGAAAATAAAGAACTGGTAACACTCAAATAAGGTCTGTAGATTAGCTAATACTATTACATCGATGTTAATTGTATTGAGCAATTTAGTTATGAAAAACCTCTGGAAACAATTTGAACCGTACAGAAGAGGATAGAGTAGAAGTATCCTTCCCAAAGTCCCACCTCCTACAGGTAACTACTCTTAATAGTTTGGTGCTTTTTACATGTATATAAAATGAGAAAGCAGATGCATATTTTTATATATCTTATGTGCATATACAACTATATATTTACAACTACATATATAAATAGTTCATAACATGTTATACTCACTCAACAATATATCTTAGTTTTCCATATGGACCTGCTTTTTTTCTTTTTCATGACTGAATAGTACTGTACTGAAATGACAGTCACTAATTTCTTTAATAGCCCAAGATTTGTCTCCAATTTTTCCCTACTATAAGTGACACTTCCATTTTTTAAAAAACTATGTATTTGTTGTGGCTATGTATATGACTATATTTCTATAGACTAAGGTCTTAAAAGGAGAGTAGTTGAATAGAAATAAAGAAAAATTTACATTTTGATCATGCTTGCACCA
>PVJO010031146.1:0-14624 GCA_004026905.1 Hystrix cristata
ATACTGACTTCCATAGTGTCATTCTACAGTCCAACCAACAATGGAGACGAGATCCTTTCTTCCCATAGCCTCACCAACATTTATTACAGGTTCATTTCTTGATGGTGGCCATTCTTTCTGGAATGAGATGTTTTAATTTGCATTTCTTGAACAGCCAGTGATGTTGAACATTTTTTCATGTATTTATTGACTTTTTGTAATTCTTCATCTGAGAAGTGTCTATTTCAGATGCCTGTTTTTTAACTGGGTCTTTAAGTTTGGGGGGGGTCTCTTTTTTTTAATTCTTTTCTTTTTTTTTCTTTCTTTTTTTTTTTTCTTTTGTGGTGCTGGGGACCGAACTCAGGGTCTTGTGCTTGCAAGGCAAGCACTCTAATCACTGAGGTAATTCCCCGGCCCTTAAATTCTTTTCTATATTCTCAATATTAGCCCCTTGTCTGAGGAGTAGCTGGTAATTTTTTTTTCCATTCTGTATGTTATAATTTCCACTCTGTTAGTGGTTTCATTTGCTGTACAGAGCTTTTTAATTTGATGTGATCCTTTTTGTGAATTTTCGATATTCTTATGCAACTGCATGGCTTGGAAAATCTTTGTCTACACCCAGAATTTTCTGGGCGTAAAAGTAAAAGTCTTCCAGAATTTAATCTGTTTTTTCTTTCAGCAGATGAAGTGTTTCTGTCCCAATGTTTAGACCTTTGATACATTTTGGTTTTAGTTTAGTGCACATGAGAGATATGGGTCTAGTTTCAACCTTCAGCATGTGGATAGCCAGTTTTCCCAGCACCATTTGCTAAAGAGGCTGTCTTTCCTCCAGCGAAAGGATTTGGCCCCTTTGCCAAAAATAACATAGCTGAATGTGCCTGGAGTTGTTTCTATATCTTCTATTCTGTTCCATTGATCCATGAGTCTGGTTTGTTTGTTTATATTTTGATTGGGATTGCATCAAATTGGTGTAACAGTTTTGGAACTATGGCCATTTTGACTATATAGGTTCTGCCTATCTAGAAACAGGTATATCTTTCCATTTTCTGACATCCTCTTCAATATCCTTTTTCACAGTACTGTACTTTTCATTGTAGAGTCTTTCATTACCTTGGATAGGTTAATTCTTAAGTATTTCCTTTTTCTTGATGCTACTGCGAAGGTAATGTGTCCCTAATTTCCCTCTCAGTGAGTTCATTATTAGTGTATAGGAATGCTATTGCTTTCTATTAGCAATAATTGCGCCTCAGATAAACCTCATTGGCTACGATACTGGCACTGCGCAAGGCTGCTATTGCTTTCTGAGTGTTAATTTTGTATCCTGCTATACTGTTGAATTTGGATACTAGTTCTAGGAATCTTTGGGTGGAGTTTTGGGGATCTTCTAGTTAGAGGATTATGTTATCAGCAAATAATGAGAATTTAACTTTTTCCTTCCCTGTCCATATCCCTTTTATGTCTTTCTCTTCTCTTACTGCTCTAATGTTTCAACCACTATATTAAGCAGAAGTGGTAGTAGACATCCTTGTCTTCTTCCTGATTTTAGAGAAAAAGCTTTCAACTTCTCTTCATTTAGTATGATTGTTGGCTGTTGTTTTGTCATAGATGGCTTTTATTGGGTTGAGATAAACTCCTTCTATGGTAAGTCTCTGACTTTAAAACACTTGTGTTGCGAACAGATCCCAGAAGTAGCTCATGTGTCTGCTGGATATGATCACAGTTGTGCTGCTGTGCGTTTACTGTACAGTGCAATAGTGTACCATAGTACAGTGCTCAATCAGAGCCCAGCATGTCCGGAAGCAAGGGGAAAAGCTTTACATTGTATATTTGTGTCAAAGGTGTATAAGACTCACTTTGTTGGACTTACAAACAAATCTGATTTACACACCTTCTCCTGCAAGGGAATTTGTTTGTAGTTTGGGGACTTACTGTATTCCTATTTCCTTCAGTGTTTTTATCATGAATGCATGTTGACTTTTATCAAATGTTTTTTCTCTGTCAATTGAGATGATATGTGAGTATTGTCTTTCTGTTTACGTGGTATAGTGCATTTATTGATTTGTATATTTTGAACCGTCTCTAGCCCAAGCCCACTTGGTTATGATGTATGATCTTTTTGATGATTTGCTGCATTCTGTTTGCCAGTATCTTACTGAGGGTTTTGCGTCTGCGTTCATGAAAGAAACTGGCCTGTAGTTCTCTTTTTTGACTCGGTCCTTTTCTGGTTTCGGAGTCAGAGTAATGCTGGCTTCCAGGAATGACTTTAGGAGTACTTCTTCCCTTTCAATTTCATTAAAGTGTTTGAGGAGTGCTGCAGTTAGATCTTCTCTAAAGTTCTTGTAGAATTCAGCAGTGAATCTGTTGGGTCCTGGACTTTCCTTTGTTGGTAGTGTTTTTTTATTATTACTTCAGTTTCACTGATACTACATTATTCAGGATTTTGTCTTCTTGGTTTAGCTTTGGTAGTTCATACATATCTAAGAATTTATCTTTTCTGCATTTTCCATTTTAAAGTACAGGTTCTCAAAGTAGATACTGATCTTCTGGATTTCAGCAGAATCCATTGTGATTTCATCTTTTTCATTTCTAATTGTGTGGATTTGGGTCTTTCCTTATTTTGCTAAAAGTAGCTCAGGGTTTGTCTATTTTGTTTAATCTTTCGAAGAACCAACTCCTCAATTCATTGATTCTCAGTACTTTTTTTTGGTCTTCATTTCATTAATTTCTGCCCTGATCTTTGGAACTTCTTTCATCATATTAACTTTGGATTTGGATTTGGATTCTTCTTCTTTCTTTTTTTTTTTTCTACAGGAACTTGAAGTGCATCATTAAGTTATTTGAACTTGCTCTGTTTTTCAGATGTGGAATTTACTGCTATGAACTTCGCTCTTAGAACTGCTTTCTTTGCATCTCATAGGTTCTGGTGTGTCTTACTGCCATTACTGTTTGATTGTAGAAAGTGTCTAATTTCTTTAATTTCATCTGTGACCCATTGATTAATCAAGAGAGTATTGTTTAATTTCCACATGTTTGCATAGGTTCTGTGTCTTTTACAACTCATTTCTAGTTTTATTGCACTATGATCTGGTCATATGCACGGGATAATTGTGATTCTTTTACATTTACTAAAGCATGCGTTACAGGCTAGTATGTGGTCTATTTTGGAGAAAGTCACATGTAATGCTGAGAAGAATGTGTATTCTGTTGTTGAGTGGCACACTCTGTAGATACCTATTTAAGTCCATTTTTTCAAAGGTTTGGTTCAACTCTAATATTTATTTGTTAAATTTTTTTGTCTACTTGATTTTCCCACTTGTAATACTGGGGAGTTGAGGTCTCCTATTACTATTGTTTTGGTGATAATCTGCTTTTTCACATCCATTAGTGTTTTGTTTGTGAAGTTGGGTACTCTTGTATTTGGTCATGTCTGTTTATAATTGTTAGCTCTTCTTGTTGAATTGTTCCCTTAACTAATGGTTAGTGACCATCCTTGTCTATTCTATTCAGTTTTATCTTGAAATCTGCTGTGTCTGAAATTAGAATAGCAACTCCTACGTTTTTCTGGGTTCCTCTTTCATGGAATATTGTTTTCTCTCCTTTGATTTTTAATCTGTGAGTATCACTTTGAATTAAATGTGTTTCTTGTGTGCTGTATATTGTTGGCTTTTCTTTCTTGAACTACTCTGCCAATCTGCATCTTCTGATTGGGGAATCGAGACTGTTCCCACTCAGAGCTGTTACTGAGGGGTGCTGACTTATTCCTGCCATTGCATTATTCTCAGGTTGCAGATTTCCTCATTTTCCCCCTTTTGTTTAGCTGCTCATGCCACTAAGTGTATTAATTCTTTTTGATTTATTGATAGAACTGGCTTCACTGTCTTTGTAGGATTCCTTGAAAGCTTTTTGTAATGCTGGTTTGGTGGTCATGAGTTTCTTGAGGTGCTCCTTGTCGTGGAAATACCTTATTTCTCCATCAACTTTAAAGGAAAGTTTTTCAGATACATAAGTTGAGGCTGAAAATTGTTATCTTTTAGGGCTGGAAACGTTTCACTCCAAACCCTCTTGGCCTTTAAGATTTGTGTAGAGAACTCTGCTGTGATTTTAATGGGTTTACCTTTGTATGTGATTTGTTTCCTTTCTCTAACAGCTTTTAAGATTTTGTCCCTGTGACAGACTTCTTGAATTTTGAGTGCAATGCAGTGTGGAGAGCTTCCCTTTTGGTCATGGCTATTTGGTGGTTTTTTTCAGGTTTTTTTTATTTGTTTGTTTGTTCGGTTGGTTTTTGTTGTTGTTGTTTTTTGGTGCTGGGAAGATTTGGTGTTCTACATGCCTCATTTGGTGTTCTACATGCCTCATTATCTGTATGTTTCTTTCTTTCCCAATATTTGGGAAATTTTCTACCATTATTTCTGTGAATGGGTTTTTTATGCCATTTGTGTTGTCTTCTGATTTTTCACTTATTCCAGTTATTCTTAGATTAGTCTTCTTTGTATCACTTAGTAGTTGTTGAACCAATTTTTCATTTTCTCATGCTATTTGAAAGATGTGAGGATGCTCAAGGTGGTCATTAAGGGAACTAGCTGTGTGGTGCACTGTGCCCTGACGTGGGTTACAAGAGTGATAGGGGTGGTAGATCTGGTGTTGATAAGAAAAGGGTTGGGGTGGGGATGCATGAAGTGTGGACTCCAGTCCAGTTGGGGTTTTTTTTGTTTTGTTTTGTTTTGGGTGGGGTTGGTGCCAGGGATCAAACTCAGGGCCTTGTGCTTGCTAGGTAAGCACTCTAACCACTGAGCTAAATCCCCAGCACTCCAGTCCAGTTGGTTGGTAAACAAATACATGCCTTGGTTCCGCATACCTGAAGATGCCCGTCTCTAAGGATGGGCATCCCATAAGATGAAATTGGGACAAGAGGAGGAGGTCTTGTGTTAGATTGGGAAATAAATGTGGGACTGCCTCAAATTTATGCCATATATGGAAGGAGGAGCTAAAAGTTGTGGTCATCAAAGGGGAGATGGGTGAGGTCGGTTACACTACTGTGGGTTTTTCTTGGCTGAGAGCAGCAAACTTTTGGTTTAGGAAAATTCTGCCATCCGCCATATTGAGATGTTTGCATTCTTGGACTCCTATGTAGGCTAAAGGAATGTCCTTTGTGGAGGGTCTTTTCCTCTGTTTTGGCAGTATCTAGATATAGTAGTATGTAAGCGGACTTGAAAGTGTACCCAGCTACCCACAAGAGAGTCCCTAGATAGTTAACATTGTGGTGATCGGAGAGGGAGAAATCAGATTGTGGCTTTGCAGAGGGAGGAACCTAAGGAGCCAATGACAGTGACCTTGTTGGGCTTGAGAGATGCACAACATGGCAGGTTGGTTCAGTGGAGTCCACTTTGAGAGAGGCCAATCATGGCTTGCTGGAAAAGTCAGTGAGGTCTCAGGGCACATCCGACACCTTTTAGTGCCCCTAGGAGTCTGATGTCAGATACCGCACTGGGGCTGTGCTCTGCAATTGGCAGTTTCGGTGGAGTGGAGCCCTGTAGGAGTGTTTATTCATGCCCCAAGGAGAGCAGAGATTTCTGAGTCAGCTGCCTGGGAATGACAGAGGCAGACTCAGCAGGATGGATGGATGGTTCCATTAAAGGTTTGGATGATTTTTACCATGTGAGAGTGTCTGATTGATGTATCTAGGAAAGATCTGAGTTGTGGTGTTAGGGGTTAAGAGTATGAGTAGTAATGAGAAAGAAAAGGCTGGAATAGGAGAACACAGGAAGATGGTGATTTGGGGAAGAAGTCTGAGAGGGTTCCCTATTGGGGTCTGGCATGTGGAGCACTGGGCAGCTAGCTTTTGCAGGGAGGTCTTAAGACTGGGGTGAGATGTATGTGGGTCTGTAGGAATTAGAGTAGAGGGAGTGATCCAGCATGGAACTGGTCCATGGAAGGATGAAAAGAATTTGTTTTGTAACCTTTCAGGAAAGACCAATTTTTCATGGAGAAACCACCTCTGTTCTTCTTGTTGTGCCCCCTGTTCTTTGAGTAGAGTTAATTCTTGGGGTGAGTGGGAAGGTATGAGAGGCAACAGGAAAGAGAGGGGTTCGGTGGCTGCTTGCATTGGCATTCTATCAGCCTTGTTTCCATGAATGATGTGTCTGAGATTTTTATCACGTGATTAGGTCTTTGATGACGCCTGCAGTGAATGAGAGCAGCTCTATGGGGTAGAAGGGCTCCCTCTAAGGGGTCTTGAATTAGGGGTCTGTTTTGTAGAGAAATGTTTTTACTGCTAATAATCTCGTTTTATGCCTAATCTGGGCATTTGAATGCAGGATATTGTAAGCATATTTAAGGGTCAGTATAGATGTTGATTGTTTTATCTTTTGCCAGAGTAAAAGCTCTGGTGAGTGCAGTAAGTTCTGCCTGCTACAAAGTGGTCACTGCTGGGAGAGCTGCTGCCTCAAATGTTTCTGAGGGAGAGAAGGACTGACTATCATGATAGCCTTCAGTGATGGCATATCCTGCCTGGGAGGAGGTGGTTTTTGAAGCATTTCCTTCAGTAAACCATTTGGGGGACCATGGAGTATGTTCTGCGATTATATGGCGGAAACAGAAATGGGAAAGAGTCAGATCAAGGAGTTCAGTGCATTCACGCTGGGGGATGGAGTCTGGGCAGTCAGGTCCTGGGAGGAGGGTGTCAGGGTTTAGAACGGAAGAGCATGAAAGTAACCAAGTGCTGTAGGAGTGAGAATGTAAGATGTGGACTCGGGCGAGGGAGGGAAGGGTTAAAGTGCGGTGACTGAGATGGGAGAGGTTGTGAGGAATGTACCTTAGGGGCTGGTGAGAGTAATTTTTTGTGCCTCAGGGATGAGGAGAGCAGCTGATGCTAGGACCTGTCAGCAGAGAGGCCAGCTTGTCATTACCAGGTTGAGCTGTTTGGACAAATAGGCATCTCCAGCTGGTTCTACGAGAAGCCCTAATGCTGGTCCCTTTTTGCTGACTAGAAATAGAAAGTTTTATTAGGATTGGGTAGAGCCAAAATGGGTGCCTTTGGGAGTGCTCACTTGAGGGCCCAGAAATAAGCAGAAATTAAATCTGTTTCTGGCATCATTTATTTTCTATTTTCTTTCCTTCCTGCCTCCTAAATTAGGCTTTGACAGTTTCTTCTTACCTCTGAACTTTTTTAATTTTAATTTTTTAAAACTAATTTTAGTGGTACTTTTGATATACACAAAGATCACACTTATCATAGAGACTTTGTACCTGAATATAATATATCTTGATTCTTCTTTTTTCCCCCATTCTCCTCCTATTCCTTCATCCCTTATTCCCCTCCTTATTTACAAAAGCTTTGTTTCCATTTTTTCTTCTATTTACTTCCCCATCCTTCCTTTCCTTCCCTTCCCTATCCTACTCTCTTCTTCCCCTCCCCGTTTGAACATTTTCTTCCTACTTGCCAATATTTTGGCCCTTATTCATATGTTCAGTTTCACACCCAATAGAAACAATGTGATATTTAACCATGTGTGTCCAATGGAACCCCTAGTCCTAGTTCCCTGAGGAATCTCCACACTGATTTCCATAGCGGTCTACATTCCCACCAACAGTGGAGAAGGGTTCCTTTTTCTCCACAGCCCCTCCAGCATTTGTTATTGGCTGATTTGTTGATAATAGACATTCTTTGTGGAGTGAGGTGGAATCTCAGTGTTGTTTTAATTTGCATCTCTTGAATGACCAGCTATTCCCCTTCTTGGTATCTTCCCAAGAGAATTAAAAGCATCATACAGCAGCAATATGTGAACACCCATGTTTATAGTGGCACCGTTTGTAATAGCTAAATCTTGGAAACAGCCCAAATGCCCATCAACAGCAGAATGGATAAAGAAAATGTGGTTTTTCTATACAGTGGAGTACTACTGTGCCACAAAGAATGATAAGCTTGAGATATTTCTAGGTAAACGGATGCATCTTGAGACTATACTCTTAAGTGAAATACATCAAACACACCTATTTAAATACCACATTGTTTCTCTGGTGTGAGAAACTGAAAGTGTAAATAAAGACTAAAATGTATTATATTGGGAAAGGGAAGAAAATGTACAAATGGGAAAGGGAACAAGGGAGGAGGAGGGGGAAAGGAACAGAGGGACCAGAGAAATAAGAAATGGAAAGAAAAATAGAAATAAAGCTTTTGTAAATAAGGAGAGAGGAAGGGGTGAAGGGAGGGGAGAGGAATGGGAAAAAAGAAGCAACAAGATATATCATGTACAGGTACAAATCCCCTATGAGGAATGTTATCACTATGTACATCTAAAATGTACCATTAAAATAAAATTTTAAAAAACGTGTGTCCAATTTATTTCTCTTAAATGTATGGCTTCAAGGTGCATCCATTTACCTAGAAATGTCTCAAGTTTTTCTGTCTTTATGGTAGAGTAGTACTCCATTGTATATAAAAACTGTATTTTCTTTATCCATTCATCCAATGGGCATCTGGGATGTTTCCAAGATTTGACTATTACAAATTGTGCTTCTATAAATATGGGTGTGCATATGTAGCTGTGGAATGATGCTTTTCATTCTTTTGAGAAGATACAAGAAGTGGGGCAGCTGGGTCAAATGGAACCTCCAGTTTCAGTTTTTTGCAGAGTCTCTATACTGATTGTCATATTTGTTGTACTGATTTACTCTCCCACCAACAGTAGAGAAAGGTTTCTCTATGACTTTGCCAGCATTTGTTACTGGTTGATTTTTTAAAATTTTATTTTAGTGGTACATGTACTTATGTGTGTGTGTGTGTGTGTGTGTGTGTATGTATGTGTGTGTGTGTGTGTGTGTATGATGATAACATTCATCACAGGGAATTTGTACCCAAACATGATGTATCTCGCTGCCTTTTTTTCCCTATTCTCCTCCCCTCCTCATTTCCTAAAGCTTTGTTGCATTTTTTCCTTCTATTCTTTTATTTTCTTGTCCCTTCATTCCTTTTTACCCTCCCTCCCATTTGAAAAATTTCTCCTTTTCCCATTATAATACATTTCAGTCCTTATTTACCCTCTCAGTTTCTCACACCAGAGAAACAATGCAATGTTTAAACATGTGTGTCAAAAATTTATTTCACTTTAGAGTATGGTCTCCCTCGCAAGCACAAGGCCCTGAGTTCAATTCCCAGCACCAAAAAAAAAAAAAAAAAGAGAGAGAGAGAGTATGGTCTCAAGATGCATCCGTTTACCTAGAAATGTCTCAAGCTTATCACTTTTTATGGCAGAGTAGTACTCCATTGTATGAAAAAAATCTTCATTCATTGGTTGATGGGCATTTGGGCTGTTTCCAAGCTTTCGCTATTACAAACTGTGCTGCTATAAACATGGATGTGCATATATCGCTGCAGTATGATGCTTTTAATCCTTTTGGGAAGATACCAAGAAGGGAAATACCTGGGTCAAAAGGAACCTCTAAATCCTAGTTTTTAAAGGAATCTTCACACTGATTTCCCCAGTGATTGCACCGGTCTACATTCTCACCAACAGTGGAGGAGGGTTCCTTTTTCACTGCAGCCCCTCCAGCATTTGTTATTGGTTGATTTCTTGATGGTAGCCATTCTTTCTGGAATGAGTCTCAGTGTTTTAATTTGTATCTCCCAAATGACCAGAGATGTTGCACATTTTTTCATACATGTATTTGCAGTTTGCACTTCATCTGAGAAGTGTCTATTCATTTCAGATGCCCATTTTGGGACGGAGTCTTTAAATTTGGGGGTTCTGTTTTTTTGAGTTATTTATATATTCTAGATAATAGTCGTTTGTCTGGAGAATAGCTAGTAAATTTTTTTTCCCCACTCATGTGTTGTCTCTTCACTCTGTTGGTGATTTCTTTTGTTGTGCAAAAGGTTCTTAATATTGTGGGATCTCAGCTGTTGATTCTTTGTGACATTTCCTACATGATTAACACTGTGTTCATTAAGTCTTTGCCTATACCGATGCCTTCTAGAATTTTACCTATTTTATCTTCCAACAAATTAAGCATTTCTGTTTTAATATTAAGATCTTTGATCCATTTCAATTTTAGTTTAGTGCATGGTGAGAGATATGGATCTAGGATTAATCTTCAGCGTGTGAAAAAGCCAGTTTTCCCAGCACCATTATTAAAGAGGCTATCTTCCAGTGAAGGTGTTTGGCTCCTTTGTCAAAGATAAGGTTGCTGAGTATGTTTGGAATTGTTTCTGCATCTTCTAATATGTTTGTTCCATTGGGCCTGTTTTTTGTTTCTTTGTTTGTTTTGTTTTGTTTTTGCTAATACCTTGCTGTTTTTATCACAGTAGCTCTGTAGTATAAATTCAAGTTATGGGATTGTGATGCCACCTGCCTTGGCTTTGTTGCCCAGAATTGCTTTAGTTATTCTAGGTATTTCTGATTCCAAACGAATTTTAGGATTGTTTTCTCTAGTTCTGTGAGGTATGCTATTGGTATTTTGATGAGGATTGCATTAAATCTGCATAAGAGTTTTGGAAGTATGGTCATTTTCACTATATTGGTTCTGCCTATCCAAGAGCAAGGGATATCTTTCCATTTTCTGATAATCTCTCTGGTCTCCTTTTTTCAGAGTACTGTACTTTACTTTTCAAAGGTATTTTACTTCCTTCATCAGATTGATTCGCAAGTATTTCATTTTTCTTGATGCTATTGTGAACGGTGTTGTTTCCCTAATTTCTCTGTCAGTAAGTTTATTTGTGGACAAGAATGCTATTGATTTTTTTTTTGTTTTGTTTTGTTTTTTGGCGCTGGGGATTGAACTCGGGTCCTTGTGCTTGCAAGGCAAGCACTTTAACCACTGAGCTAAATCCCCAGCCCAAGAATGCTATTGATTTTTGAGTGTTGACTTTGTATCCTGCTATGTTACTGATTAGGTTACTAAATCTAGGAGTCTTTAGGTAGAGTTTTTGGGGTCTTCTATGTAGAGTATCATGTCATCCACAAATAATGATAATTTACCTTCTTCTTTTGTTATCCTTATTGTTTTATTTCTTTCTCTTGTCTAATTGTTCTGGCTAATGTTTCCAGAACTATATGGAACAGGAGTGGTGATAGTGGACACCCACATATGGTTCAGCTTTTAGTTTTTGACCATTTAATATGATGTTGGCTGTTGGTTTGTCATAGATGGCTTTCATCAGATTGAGGTAATGACCTTCTGTTCCAATTTTCTATAGGGTTTTTTTAATGAATGGGAGTTGAACTTTGTCAAATGCTTTTTCCATATCTATTAAGATGATCATATGGATTTTTTCTTGGCTCTGTTAATATGATGTATCATATTTATTGATTTACATATGTGGAACCATCCCTGCATCCCTGCCTCAATGAATCCTACTTGATCATGGTGTATAATTTTTTGATGACTTGCAGCATTTTGTTTGCCAGCATGTTATTGAGAATTTCTCAATCTATGTTCATGAAGGAGATTGACCTGTCCTTTCTCCTTTTTGGTTGGATCCTTCTCTAGTTTTGGTATCAGGATAATGCTTGCTTCCAGAAATGCATTTGGGAGTATTGCTTCCCTTTCAGTTTCATTAAAGAGTTGAGAAGTATTGGCATTAGATCTTCTCTAAATTTCTTGTAGAATTCAGGGGTGAATCCATGAGGTCCTGGGCTTCTCTTTGTTGGTAGGGTTTTTAAATTACAGCTTCAATTTTATTTTTAGGTTTTTTAGAATTTTTATATCTTCTTGGTTCACCTTTGGTAATTCATATGTATCTAGGAATATGTCCATTTCTTCTGTTTTCCATATTATCAGAGTACAAGTTCTCAAAGTAGGTACTGAAGACCTGGATTTATGCAGGATCTGTTGCGATTTCACCCTTTTTGTTCCTAATTGCATGGATTTGAATCTTTTCCATCATTTTTTTTTATAAATTTGGCTAAGGGTTTGTCTATTTTATTTAAACTTTCAAGGAACCAAGTCTTCAATTCATGGATTCTTTGTATTGTTTTCTTAATCTCAATTGCATTAATTTCTGCTCTGATTTTCACAATTTTCTCCCTCATACGTGCTTTGGGTTTAACTTGCTATCTTTTTCTAGTAGCTTGAGGTTCAACATTAGGTTGTACATTTGAGTTCACAATGGTTTTTGTTGTTGTTGTTGTTTCCTTGTTTTTTGTGCTGGGGATTGAATTCAGTGCCTTGTGCTTGCTAGGCAAGCACTCTAACCACTATGATAAATCCCCAGCCTCTGTTTCTTTCTTTTTTTTTTTTTATAATCCAAGTACTATGCAGAATTTATTTAGTATTCAAGGTTTTTTTCTGAATCTGTTTCTTAATATAAATTTTATTGGTACATCTTAGCTATAGATAATGATCATAGTCATCATAGAGATTTTGTGCCTGTACACAATATATTTTGATTTTCTTGTTTTCCCCTTCCCTTCCCTTCCCCTCCCTTTAGCTCCTGCTCCCCTCCTTATTTATGACAGCTTTGTTTCCATTTTTTCCATCTGTTCTCTTTTTATTTTCTTTTACTTTTTCTTTCTTTCTTTTCCCCCTCTTTGTCAAGTTCTCCTTCCCTTTGAACATTTGTTTCTGTTTCATAATATCTATTATGCATTTTGGTCCTTATTTACATTTCTGGTTTCCCGTACCAGAGAAACAATGTGATAGTCATGTCTTACTGATATATTTTCACTTAATAGATGTTCTCAAGGGTGCATCCATTTACTTAGAAATGTCTCAGGTTTATCCTTTTTATGGCTGAATAGTATTCCATTGTATTAAAAAAAATCTTCTTTATCCATTCATCATTTGATTGGCATTTGGACTGTTTCCAAAATTTAGCTATTACGAACTGTACTGCTACAGACAGGGGTGTGCATGTATCGCTGTGGTTTGATGCTTTTAATCCTTTTGGGAACGTATCAAGAAGGGGAATGGGTGGGTAAAATGGGACCTCTCGTAGTTTTTTTGAGGAATCTCCACACTGATTTGCACAGTGGTTGCACCAGTCTACATTTCCACCAACAGTGGAAAAGTGTTCCTTTTTCCCCACAGTCCCTCCACCATTTGTTATTGGTTGATTTCCTGATAATAGGCATTCTTTGTGGAGTGAGATGGAATCTGTGTTGTTTTACTTTCCATCTCTCAAACAACCAGTGATCTTGAGTATTTTTTCATATATTTATTTGCCATTTGTACTTCTTCATCTGAGAAGTATCTATTTATTTCAGCTGCCCATTTTTGAATTGGGTCTTTAAATTTGAGGGGTCTGATTCTTTTAAATTCTTTATATATTCTAGATGTAAGACCTCTGTCTCAGGAACACTTGCCAAACATTCTTTTCTTCCAGTGAGGGTGTTTGCCCCATTTGTCAAAGATGAGGTGATTGAATGTGGATGGGGTTGTTTCTGCATCTTCTGGCCTGTTCCATTAATCTCCAGGTCTCTCTCTTTTTTTTTTTGACAGTACCATGCTGTTTCTATCATGGTAACTTTGTAGTATAATTTTAAGTCAGCCATTGTGATGCCACCTGCCTTCGTTGCCCAGAATTATGTTTGCTATTCTTGGTCTCTTCTGGTTCCTAACAAATTTTAGGATTGTTTTCTCTAATTCTGTGAGGCACGGTGTTGGTATTTTGGTCACAATTGCATTGAATGTGTATAGTTCAGGAAGTATGGCCATTTTTAATGTATTGGTTCTTCCTTTCCAAGAACAAGGGATATCTTTCCTTTTTCTGATATCCTCTTCAGTCTCCTTTTTCAGAGAACTGTGGTTTTCAATGTAAAGTTCTTCTACTTCTTTTGTTAAACTGATTCCTAAGTATTTCATTTTTTTATGCTATTGTGAATGGTGTGGCTTCTCTAATTTCTTTCTCAGTGAATTTGTCTGTGTACAAGAATGCTACTGATTTTTAAGTGTTGGCTTTGTATCCAGCTATGTAAATGAATTTGGTTATCAAATCCAGAAATCTTTTGGTAGAATTTTTGGGGTCTTCTACGTGGAGTATCATGTCATCTGAAAATAATGATAATTTAACTTCTTCCTTTTCCATCTTTATCCTTTTTCTTTCTTTCTCTTATCTAATTGTTCTACCAATATTTCCAGAGCTATATTGAATAAGAGTGGTGGTAGTGGACATCCTTGTCTTGTGGCTGATTTTATGCTTTTTCTTTAAATATAGGAATTCTCTCCTATAAACTTCCCTGATAGGACTGATTTCATTGTATCCCATAAGTTCTGGTATGTTGTATTGGCATTATCATTTAATTGTAGAAACTGTCTAATTTTTTCTTGAATTTCATCTGTGGCCCATTGGATGTTCAGGATGGTGTTATTTAATTCCCATGTGTTTACAAAGTTTTTGTGATTTCTTTTGCCATTCATTTTCAATTTCATTGCACTATGATCTAATAATATGCATGGGATAGTTTCAGTTCCTTTGCATTTACTTAAGTATGTTCTATTGGCTAATATGTGTCTATTTTGCAGAATGTCCCATGTGCAGGTGACAAGAATGTTTATTCTGTTGTTGTGGGTTAGAACACTCTAGATATCTAAAACCATTAGTTTACAGATTTGGTTCAGCTCTCATATTTCTTTATTGATTTGTCTAGTTGTGACAGTGAGGTATTGAGGTCCCCCATTACAATTGTATTAGTGCTTATTTGATTTTTCAT
>PVJO010031147.1:0-14662 GCA_004026905.1 Hystrix cristata
CCTTTAGTATGATAGCCTGATCGTGAACTTCTAGTACATTTTACATTTAACTCAAAGAAGTTCAAGGCAGATACTTTTCCTCTAGAAAGTAAAAAAGAGAGGGAGCCATAGCGAGCATTAAGAGCACAGTTCTTAGCCCACAAAGTTCTCCACATGGACATATTCTCTGTATGTACATATGAGCCTTTTTATCCATAGAAAGTATCCATAGATTTCATTATATTTTCAACAAAGATTATTGACCCAGAGGGTCAAAAGCCACCTTAAAAAATCAGATTATGTTCCCATAAAGGAGAGACAAAATCTGTCTCTCTCTCTCTCTCTCTCTCTCTCTCTCTTTCTCTCTCTCTCTCTCACTGTCATAATCATAATAATAATAGCAATAATAATGGTTGGCCTTTATTGAGTATTTTATATGTGCTAGGACGCATGTAAGAGAAAACAAGCCCTGAGAAAACATCATGAGCAATCTCCTCTGTCAGTAATGAGCAAAGAGCATACCAGTTTAAATTTCATTCTGTAGTAAGGTGGTTATGATGAATCCTTTCCCCAGAGACCAATAAATCTCGAAACACTGATCAAATTTACCTCCAGGTCAGTGTGGAGTAATCAAGTAAGGCCCCAAGGGTGTAGTCACCCTGTCTCTGTAAGTCTATATCTTAATGGTTGCGTCCATTAGATTTCTTCATTTGGACTATTTTCTTTCAATTCAAATTTGCCCTGTGAAGTAAAAAAATCAGTACTTCATATAGGAGATAAAAACAACATCAAACTAAAAAAAAAAAATTCAAACTTTGAGATTTTTCAAACATGAGGAATAATTGATTATTTGACTTTTAATTAATCTGCCAAAAAATTTTGGATTTGAAATATCACTCAAGTCATTAATAAAATGTAAATTTAAAATTTGTCAAGATTTTTAAATGATATACAGAAATATGAATAAATATATGGAAAGGAAAAAAATGAAGAAAGTTTTGGGCAACTATTAATAGTAGTAGCGTAAGATGAGATATATAGATCAAAAGAATAGAAATCGAAGTCCAGAAATAGACATTTATATTCATGGTCAACTGATTTTCAACAAGGGTGCCAAGACAATTCAGTGAGGGTGAAGAATAATCTTTCTAACAAATAATGCTGGCATGACTGGATATTCACGTGCAAAAGAGTGATAGTGAAGCCCTGCCTCACACCATACACAGATACAACTCAAAATTGATCTTAGACTAAAATGCAGAAGGTAAAATTAGAAAATTCTCAAAAAATAGATATAACCTCTCTACCTTGAGTTGGGCAAAACCTTCTTAGCTCCAACATAAATATAAGAGACAAAAGTAAAAATAGATAAATTGGATTTAATCAAATTAAAGCTTTTTGTTGCAGATAATAACACCAAGAAGGAAAACAACTCAGAGAATGAGAGGAATGATTTATAGTTCATGTGTCTGATATGGAACATGTACAAACTATACGAAGAAGTTTTATGACTCAACAAAAAAAAAGAAAAAAAATAACCCAATTTGTTTCCAGTTTTTTAAATGGCAATTGATTTGAATAGACATTTCTCCATAGAAGATATACAGATAGCTAATGAGCACGTGAAAAGATGTTCAGTGTCATCAGTCATTAGGGAAATACAAATCAAAAATAAATTGAGATACCATTTTATATTCATGAAGATAGCTTGTTCTCGCTCGCTCTCGCTCTCTCTTGCTCTCTCTCGCTTGCTGTCTCTCTGTCTCTCTCACTCTCCAAAATCAAGTGTGGAAACTTGTGAAGAAATTGGAACCTTCATACATCGCTGATGGGAATGCGAAGTAGCATAGCCATTTTCTAAAATAATCTGGCATTTCCTCAAAAATGTTAAACATGGAATTACCATGTGACCCAAACATTCTACTCCTAGATTCCAAGAGACTTGAAAACAAATATTCAACAAAAACTTGCACAGGAATATTCACAGCAGCATTATTTACGACAGTCAGGAAGTGGAAACAACTCAATGTTCATAACAGAAAAACAAAGTATGTTAAATACACACATTGGAATACTATACAGTAATAAAATATTAACTACTGATATGTGTAACAACATGGATAAATCTTTCAGGGTGCAGTGGCTTCTGCCTGTGATTCCAGCTACTCAGGAGGCCGAGGCCTGAGGATTGCAGGCCCAAAACCAGCCTTGGCAACTTACCCAGATTCTGTTTAAAATATTAAAAATCAAAAAGGCTAGGGATGTAGCTCAGTAGTAGAGTGCCCCTGGGTTCAATCCCTGGTAGGGCCCAAAAAAAGAAAAGAAAAGAGAAAAAAAGACAGGAAACATTGATAAAATCTATTTTCCTAAATGAAAAAAGTTAGTTATAAAAGACCACACGATGTGATTGTATTCATATGAAATGTCCAGAACATGCAGATCTATAGGTAGAGAAAGTACATTAGTGTTTGCTGAGGGCTGAGTAGCTGGAGAATGTGTATTAGGGGACATGAGATGTGACTGTTAGTGGGTTTCTTTTCAGGGTGATAAAATGTTCTAAATTGTACATCTCTGTACAAAGATTGTACATATCTGAAAACCAATGAAATATTTTCAATAAATATAAATGTAATATTCAATATTTTCAAATAATTTCAATAAATTATACACTTTAAACATGTGAATTGAATGGTATGAGAGTCTTATTAATGCTATTAAAGTGGGTTTTTTTGTTTTTTGGTGGGGGGGTGCTGGGTATCGAACTGAGGGTGCTGGGGTTCGAACTCAGGGTTTTGCACTTGCTAGGCAAGTGCTCTACCAGTGAGCTAAATCCCCAACCCCAGTGCTATTAAAGTGTTGATGGTAGTTATTTCTGAGTGATGGGCTTAGACTAGTTTTTCTGTTTTTCTTTTGTTCATCTACTTCTAGGAAGAAAAAAGAAACAAAGTTACTGGTTTTAATGGTTTTACTCAACAATGTAACTTTTTAGAACTAAGTATAAAAGTGCATGGTTTTAAGAGCATTGCTAAGTTAAATCATTGTCACTTCAAGAAAGCAGCTCCACTCTCCCATCCTATTTCCCACATATGAATGTTCTCTACTGTAAGGAAGGTTTTTTTTTCTTCTTAAAATAATGAAATCTGTGGGTGTTTCTATTTTTTTCATTTTGTGTGGTGATTCATTCTGGCTGAACCCCTTTCCATTTTTTAACTTTTCATTGTTTGCTGCATTAGAAGAGCCTTCTGCACGTTGAAATCTTAACTTGGCTGGAAATACATTTGTATGCTTTCACAAATTGAGTTTAATACCTTAATCCAGTTTAGCATCTTGCCTTCTTGCTCCTTCCTCTACCCCATGGCCAGCTATCATTTGGTTATAATCCCTTTGCGGTGAAAATATAAACAACAATGAATGCAGGTCGCAAAAGAATCTTGAATTTCAAGTTGACAGTATAATAATATGCTGTGGAAATGTAAATGATTGTGTTAAAATAGATTAAATACTGTCAGAAAGATTACATAACAGTATTATAAAGACTTAGGGATTTTCTCGAATAGCATATATTGATATATTGATTGCTTTTTTGCAGGTGGGTAGATCAATAAGTAGCAGTTGAAAACTGGACCTAGGGAACATAATTATTAATTAATACTCACTTAAAAGAGATTCATTTAGTTGAAAGATGATGTTATTTAAATGATAAGAAAAACCTGTAAACATATTGTAATATCCAGTTTTCCTCTTAGACATAGATCATGAAATTAAAAATGACTACATCAAAATTGGAGGGGATATGGCCCACAAAAATCCAAGATAACTGATGGGAAAGCACCTCAAAATTGAAAGCATTATAAAATGTATTATCATTACTATCACCGAGACAAGAAGACTTGGGCTCCTAAAATATATGAACATAAGCTTTAGCAAGAAATTTTATAGTTGAAGGTTTTTTGTTTTAATCTTTGTCCTTGAAGCCAGTGTGATGAAAAGGAGCAGGAATTCTGCAGAGGTACCCAGAAATCAGGAGCAAGGGTAGCAGCCTCTTGTTTTATATCAAGGAGTGATCTCATTTAAAAACAAGGTCTGAAACTAAAAAAGTAAAATATAAACCAATGATTTCTTAGGTACATCTTTAAATCTTTTCAGTATTAAAAAAACCAGTTGTGACTTGGCCCTAAATTCTAAAGTGCAGAAGTCAAGACCTGGCCTGCCTTACATGTTAAGGCAGGTAGACCTAGGGCCAGGCTGTAAACTCTATCAGGAAGCGCAGAAACCCTAACTGTTCCCCTTCTCCCTGGCAGATATGTTCCAAGCCCCCGTAGGATGCCTGAAACCGCAAATACTACTGAACCCTGTGGGTCAGTACTCCTGGAAGAATACTGTGGTTCTCCTGCACATACATATCTATGACAAAGTTTTATGAATTTATGAGTGATTTACAAATTAGGCAAAGAGATTAACAACAATAGTAACAACATACTGTGATAAAAGTTATATGAATGAGGCCTCTCAAAATATTTTAATCCTTCATTGTATTCTAGTACTGTTCTTGGATTGTGACTGATGGCAGATAACTCCAAACATGGAAAAGAAAACTGCAGATAAGGAAGGACTATTGTATAAAGACTTACTTTTATGTCAGGAACCAAAGATGTTTGCGTTCTCTGGAGATTATGTTTAACCAAAAGGCTGGGGTACAAGGGGATGCCCTTGTGTGGGCGCTCTCATAGTCAAATACAAGGTACAGGTTTTTACTCACTGTTAAAATATAATAATTATTTTGGAAGAAAAATACTCACACTGAGGCTTTATCAGAGCCCTTTAATAAGATTGCCTGCCCATTACCTGCCTCACACACCCAATCAAAAATTCCTAGAATTAGAGACCCTAGATTTTTTTTTAATCTTTATGTCATCAGCCCCTTGGCAGTAACTGACACATCAAAAATATTTGAATGACTCACAAAGACTTAAAAGTCTAGCAGGCTACCAACAAAGTGATATAGATTTATTTTTAAGCTTAAGGTAATTTATGGCTCTCAGGATAGAGAAAGCTGTCCACAGGAGCCATTTGCAAATTTGTTTTGGATAAGACTACAACCAAAGGGAGTCCTGGTCCTACATATTCTCCTCTTAAGCATTCTTGTCCCTACACCCAAGGTGACTGTATGTTTTGTAAGATGGGATATACATAAGCTTGCAACGTAAACCTAGACAGCCTGTCTCTCTGGAAGGTGCCATTTAGATTATTCCCAAAACAACAACTCAAAAAAGCCTTAAAAATATTTCTGGATTTGGATCCGATTTTTGAGAAATGTGCAGATGTTACATTTTCTGAATCAAATAAAATTTTACTATGAATATGGCTGATATAAATAAGCAAATATTAATGTGTCCCTTTATATTTTTCTTAATTTTAAATCTTGCTACTATAAAATCAATAACTTTCAATAACTTTAGACATCACCATATGGCTTGAAGTAAGATGTGGAACTGATTTCCTTTTGTATGGAGAAACTGAATGCAGCAAATAATAATTTTGCCTGAACTTGCTTATATTCATCTTACATGCAGATAGATTTCATAATGACCAAAAGGAAAAAAGAGAAACTTCCATGGGTTATCTTTGGAGGAGTCTAGGAAATCAACTATAATTCTAAAAACTTACGCATAAAAACGAAGAAGCAATTGTCTGTCTTTCCTGTACAAACCGTACCTCAGGATAATCGTGGCTTGATTAAAGTTTCCCTGTGGGCTCTAGCTAATAAGGGAAGCAGGCATGATGCAATTAGGGTATCTCGGTGCTGCGATGACTAATGAAGTAATGGATATAAGCAAAGACTGTCAGTGGCAGCTAAAAGCCTAAGATGAGAAGCTGATGGAGAACTTTCCAGTGTCTGATTCAATCCAGCAATGCCAGGATATATTTTTGGCCTGACACCTTTCCTTGGGCTAAAAGTCATTCAATATTTATGTTGAACAGATCTTAGTTTCGAGGTCATATAGAGCTAGAATAAACAATGATTCTATTTTTATCATGTAATTAAGAATAATAGATATAAGACACTTGTGGCTTCTCTAAAAGCAAGGCCCTAATAATAGTGACTTAAAACTGTAAAAGCATACAGATCATATAATAGCATAAAGCCACTATTGTGTTGGCACCCCAGTCTACTTCTTGTACTTTCACTCCAGTGGCCCTCATATGAAAGAGGCAGGATAGTCCATCCTGTAATTGGAAAATGATGAAAATAATTATGAATGTATAAAGGAGGGCCTGACCTCTTTTCCCTGTTAGGATACAGGTGGGAATTTGTATACATCATTTGTGCTCACATTTCATTGATCAGAACTTTGCCACCTGTCTACAACCTACTGGCAAGGGAACCAGGAAGCAGTGTTTATTGTGGGTAGCCTCATGCCAGATAAAAATTCTGTTACTCTGTTATAATACCTAGTAGGAGATTGCTGAGAGTCTTTGCCACAGTAATTCCAAAAAGAAGCTATGTAACCAGATATCATAATAATGTGTCCTAAATTAAGAGTTTCATAGAACTCTCCAACTATAAGTCTATACTTCCAGGGATCATTTCTGTAGTTCGTTATAGAAATCTCCAACTACAAGTCATATGCGGGTGATGGACATTTGTTCTTGGCTGTGTAACATCTACTCACTCCAGTTCCGGAAACACCCTGGTTTCCACTTGGGACTCCATTCTGTCTTGCTGTTAGTCCCTGTGGTTCTGCAGATGTGCTCCATTCTCTGCTCCAGGGGTGACTAGGCACTTGGCCCTGCCCATCAGAGCATCGTGTTTCATAGACAACAGCGGCTGGTACAGGGCTGATGCAGGGCTGGTGCAGGGCTGAGCAGATGACTTCATTTCTGTTATTAAGAAAGCAGATTTTCTCTTGCAATTTGACATCTTACTGCATGAACCTTAACAATCAAGTTGTTTGTTTGTTTGTTTGTTTGTCATAGATACAAGTTCCAGCAAATTCTCCTCCTTTTTTTTCCCTCTTCACAGGCGTATGTGGTAGGTTTTCTGTAAATATTCAGTGCCAAGAGTACTAACAGATACATTTGTGACTATTTCCACATTCTCAGAATGTAAAATTATGTAGCAAAGACTTGAAGTATTTTTTAAAAAAACAAGTGAAAGATTTTAGTGATTCATATATTTAAGTGAATGTGCTAGTACCATATAGCAAAGAAATACAAAGTATCATTGCTCTACACTGTACTCCTAGAATTTGAAGCACTAGTCTGATGATAGGCTTGAAAATACAGTCCAAGAATTTTTTTCTCATACATATTACTAAGTAACTGACATTTCTTTAGATTCATGAGCTTAAAAATTTGGTCATGATTAAGAATTCAGCTATAAATTCTTTCTGGAATGAGGTGGGAATATAAGTGTTTTAAAAAGCACCTATTTTTCTTTCTTTAGCTTCTTTTCTAAAAGCTCAAACTTTCACAGATGCCAGATTCTCATCCTGTGGTTCTTAAAAAGCACAACAATACTTTATCTTACCACTTAGAGGGGATAAATAATTCAGAGTAAGATAATACAAAATGTAACATAGAACTAATCAAACTGCTTCCAAGATCCTTAAGAAATATCTTCAAAAGGAACTATCGAAGAGCAATTTTATGAATTCAATTTTCTAATAATGTCAAAAAAATAAGAAGCATTCATACCACATATTTTTTGTTTGGAGAAATCCCATTTGATCAACACAGTGACACTGGAGTTCATAATGTACACGAAGCTGAGACAGCTCCTGCAGTTGCCAGACGATGACATGTAGGTTGAAAGGAGCTTAGCGATCTCAAGCACATACTCTCTATGGAAGGATTGTACCAGGATTATCCTAGAAAGGAGGGGTTTATCTCATCTTAAAGACTGACAGAGGAGAGATCTCCATTCGTGTCTTAGGAGTGGGTTTTGGAGTATAATAAGCAGCATAAGAATTATCAAGTATGTTTTATCCAAATCCTTTGAGCTGAAATTCTTCTGTTCTCAGTGGAAATGAAAAGTTGCTGACAAGTGTCAGTGATGAGAGAATTCCTCAAATATTTGGATACCTTTATTAAAAATCTCTTCTTTAGCTGGGTGTGGTGGTGCATACCTTTAATCTCAGTGCTCTGGGAAATTGAAGCAGGAGGATTCCTAGTTAGAGCCCAATCTGGGCAATTTAGCAAGACTCTGTCTCAAATTAAAAAATAAAAAATGCTGGGAATATAACTCAGCAGAAGGCTCTGGGTTCAATCCCCAGTACTGGGGAGAAAAACAACTCTTCTAAGTCATTTTTGGCTGTTAAAACTGGAGAGTGCTACTATAGTACTGTGGTGGACTTAGTATTGTGGTCAACTTGAGCAAGAACGCACAGCTGGACTGAGTTGGTATGGTTCTGGGCATAGAAGATCTACCTGAAGGTTATTGTCGACCCAACATAAAGAACGGAAGCAGAAGATAGTGGGTGGCTGTTTCCCAAGAGAAGTTCTGTTGTAGCTGGTTCTCCCAAGGGGAACTCAGCTGTTCTCACTGCAGAAGGAGCTCGGGGCCTTGCTGTTGTTGAGGATGGCTGCTGTTCACTTCGGGTGAGCTCTGGTCTTCATCTCTGCAGTGAGCATCATATCTGGGTTCCAGTATAGATTTCTTCAGCATTGTAGTGCAGATACGGATGTACACAGGACATTGCCGCGGGCTCCTAGCCCTTGATAGGATCTTTCGGGTCTTCAGTGCATAGTTAGATACTCTGCACTCTTCCTGCATTTGGATTGTTTGTGTGAATGTTGTAACTTGGACTTGTCCTGTATTAAATCTGCTCTCTTACAAAACATTGACTCTAGAAAAGCAACTAATACAAGTACCAAGTGAGTAGAGGCCAAACATGTCGCTAAAAACTCTAAAACGCACAGGACAGTTCTCTGCGCCCGCGCACACACACACATACACACACGCACGCACGCACGCACGCATGCACGCACACAGAATTATCCCCAAAATTTTAAAGTACCAATTTGATAAATTCTTCCACCTTTTTTTCATTTACTGTTATCTTCCAGACTTTTAATAGTCACGTGACTTTCCTCTAAACCTCCTCTCAAGCTTACATTATCCCACTTAAGGTGCATTCCTTCATGGTCCTGAGTGTTACTGAGAACTAAGGACAGGTTACTTCATAATTCCCGAGGCTGTCATATTTGTTAAGGAATAATCAAAATTGAATGTGCTGTGTGAACACAGAAATTCACTGGGCACAGAAACAACACACATCAAATGTTGGTAGGGCATTTAGATCAACACACTCTGAGTTCTACCCAATAAGAGGATCAGAATATCTGGGACTGGTAGAAAAGAAGACGGGAAGAGGGTGGTGGGTGAGGAAAGGAAGATCATCCAGAGTTGGGGGAGCCACACAATAGAAATGATAGAAAATGGGAAAGAGAAGTTTTCCAATGCTTACTCTTCCTACTCTCAATGTAGGCAAGGAAAAGGAAAGGGCTGAAGAAGGCTTCCTGGCCTCAGATATGTTTCACTGCAGCCTGAGGACATGTTTCAGATAACTTTTATTTCTTAAACTTCTGTAGCATTCCCAATGTTTGTTTATTTTTAATCTCCTATTTCTCAATAATATGGAACAGTGAAATCCCTTTAAGTGAAAAGGCTTCTGGGCCTGCTTCAAAAAGAACAGAAAGAGTCCCTCTGTTATAGTTCAAATGTGAAGAACACTTCCTCATAGTCACTTCTGTGTATTGAGGGTATCACCCCCAATGCAATAATGTTCAGAAGTGAGGCCTAGAGAGGTGATTGGCTCATGAGAGCGCTCACCTCATCAATGAATTAGCCCGTGGATGAGTTCACAGCCGAATGGGCTATTAGGAAGTGGAGCCCAGTTGGAGAAAGTAGTTCACAGGGGCAAGCCTTTGAAAGATATATCTTTTCCTTACCTTCTTCTTCTCTGATTCTTTTCCTGCTCTCTCAGCTTCCTGGCTGCCGTGAGGTAAGCAGCTTCCTGCGCCATGTGAACAGCTTTTACCCTTCTGCCATGATGTTTCTATGACACCACAGGCCTAAAAGCAATGGCGCCCATTAACTATGGCCTGAAACCATGAGCAAAATAAATCTTTCCTTTTTTAATTTAAGTATATTTGGTATTTGGTCACAGAGATCAAAATCTGAGTGACACACTCTCTTTGAGGCAAAACTTGGGAGTAAAAGGATTCATGGAAGAAATACTAGATTGGCCATAGCTAGGAAGAGACACAATCTGGGAAAGTTCCTGAGATCTTCAAGAAGGAACTTGGGACCCATAAAAAGCTGGAGCTGGAAAAAGTACTTCAAGACTTTGAGATGGACGCAGAGTTCTCCTTTGCACAGTGTCCCACTCATGAAAGAATTTAATACATGGTTATCTGATTTTGATTAACATTTTGCTCCTAACTACTGCTCTTAGATTCAAATTATAGCTTTCTAGAGGATACAAAAAAAGAAGAAGAAATATGCTGAGGTTTGCATAGAGATCAAATAACCATTCCATTCTAAAACCATAGATTCTGCCATTTGTTGAGATTTCATGCTGGATTTGACATTTCCCATGCTTAATGTCTACATACAAATCCACTGGAGAATTTAAACAAAAATCATTTGGTTGGTTTGAGTTCTGGAAGGAACATATAAAATGTTCCTTGAAATTATAGTTCCAAGTTTTATATTTTGATGGCTTACAAGGACTTTATTTGCACTTTCCACTTAGAATGAAAGGTTATCTGGATGAATATAAAAAAACTAATTTCAAACGTATGCAAGGGAGAAGATGGTAGCTTAAAATCTCTTACATTCCACCTAATTCCAATTCCAACTCCATCTGCTGAAGCCAATAGGCAGGAGGGACCTAAAGAATGAAAATCACAGATTTGGTATAATGATTTCTTTATTGTGGGCAAGATGGGAGCTGGGGGATCATGGTGAGATAGTCCCAGTGTGAAGACCTAAAAGTGGTGATTCAACCTCTAATGGTACCATGATAGTTGGCCTGCTATTATAGTTGCGCGCTGTGTAAAGGTGCTATTCTCCTTGGTCTCCAGCAGCTGGGATAAATCAGAAACCAGGAGAGCTTGAGATCAAAGAGAAGAATGCCTTCCTTCCTTCTTTCCTTCTTTTGTTCCTTCCTTCCTTTCTTCCTTCTTTCTTTCCTTCCTTCAAGCCTATCTACCACTATATAATGTCAGATACCACTGTCCTTCTGCCCTGTGAGGGCCACTTGCTCTTTAATTATTCCCAAGATATCCAAACCAGAATGAAAAAGACCAAATTAATTAGAGTAAGTCCCTTATGAAATAAAGTTTCTGGAGAGACAGAGGACAACTTGTACAGCAAGAACACAATTAACAATAACACTAAGGAGATCTAAGTGTAAGAGACTCTCTAGTGATAAATAAAACCATGATTTTTATATGAAAAGTTTAATAATCAATAAAGACCACTGATAAGACTCAAACTAGAAGCCTGGAAATCCAGTGGAAGAAATACCTCAACAGAAAAAAATACAAAGGAAAAGAAATTTTGACCAAGAAAAGAAACGGAAATGGAGGCTAGATCCTGGAGAATAGATTCTAAAAGGAAAAAAAGGAGCAGATGGAGGAGAAATAACAGTAAAGGAAAAGGTTTTTGTGTTGAAGAAAACAAAAAAAATTCAAAATAGCCGGAGATGTAGCTCAGGTTAAAGGCTCCGGTTCAACCCCCAGTACAGCAAAATAACAAAACTTGCTTTGCCAAAGTCTGGAAAAGAATGAAAAGATAAACTACAGACAGGGAGGAATAGTAACAAACCACATGTGTGATGAAGGATTACCACATAGAATACACAAAGAATCCAGACAGAAGATAGGCAAAGGCCTGAAGAGTTTTTTTCTTAAAAGATTCTATAGATGGCAAATAAGCACATGAAAAGATACTTAACATCATCAACCAGCAGGAAAATGCAAATCAAAACTGCAACGGAATTTTACTATGCCTTACAATGTTGTAAAGATAAAAATGAATGACTACACCAGATGCTGGTGAGGATGCAGGGAACTGTGTTGTGCACACATTGCTGGTATGGATGTAAAATGGTATAACCGTGCTGGAACACTATTTGGTAATTTCTTGTAGAACTATACTTGCAATTACCATACAACCCAGAAAGTGCACTCTAGGCATGCATCCCACACAGACGAAACTTACATGTTCGTACAAAACCCATATGTGAGTTTCCATACCAGCTTTTGCCAATAATGCAAAAATAAACACATGACAAAACAAAACAAAAACTTTGGAGGAGCCCAGATGTCACTCGGCAGGTGAATGATTAAACCAACTGTGGCACAGACACACTGTGGAATACTCAGCAATAAAAATGAACAATAAATCACCAACTTGGATGAGCTGCCAGGGAATTATGCTGAGGAGGGGAAAAGCCAATCCCAAAAGTTTATATATAAGCTACTTCCATTTATATGACATTTCTCATATAACACAGTTTTAGAAATGAAGAACAGTGTATTGGTTGCTAAGGATTAAGAAGGAAGGGTAGGTGGATGGGAGTCATTATAAAAGAGTAGTGTAAGAGATCCACATCACTTGTGATGATGGAACTGTTCGGTGTCTTGACTATGGTGTTGAATACACAACCAATGGAATATTATTTGAAACTAAATGCCCACACAAATTATTGCAAGGAATAAACCTGGGGAAATCTGAATAAAAGCAATGGCTCATACAATGTCAGTATCCTGATTTTGATATTGTACTAAAGTTTTGTGCAACACTACCATAAGGAAAAATGCATAAAGTTATATGGAATCTCTCTATATTACTCCATATAACTGTAAGTTAATATATATCAATTAAAATTTCAATTAAAAACAATAGGTGGCTTTTAATTTTTTCAATACAGTATTTCAAAGGGTACTAAAAATGAGAAAAATAAATACCACCTGTTTTGAGAGACTTGCACCTCAAAAAATGTGGGTTTTTTAAAAATAGAGATGAAGCCAGGCATGGTGGTGCATGCCTGTAATCCCAGCACTCAGGTGACTGAGGCAGGAGGATTGCCATGAATTCAAGACCAGCCTGGACTACACAGCAAGACCCTATCTCAAAAAAACAAACAAAAAATGAGGATGAGAAATATTGGATCAATCTTAAAGCTCACATGGAAAACTAAAGCTCAAGAATATTAAATATATATAAACAAGAATGGTGACGAGAAATTTGCCTTGCAAGATGCCAGAATACAACCACAAGGCAATGGTATCAGGCTCGGGAGCACTGGTCTGGCCTGACCACCTGGATCAGCAGGGCACACCAGCGTCCAAGCAGAGACAATGATGGTCTCTCCATCCGGAGGAAAAGAATAGCTTGGAAGCAGACAGTACTTGCATGCTTGAGTGTCCATCTGGAGACAACACAGGCGGGCCCTCTGTCATACCACATACATTATAAAACAATAACAATCCTACAAGCACAGCTAAGTTATAACATATGAACTTAGAGCAAAAGATGCTGTCTGCTAAGATACTAGGATGATAATTTTTGAAAAGACATATTTTGCAATATGAAAGTTCTGAGTTTTTGAATGGCAAAGTACCAAATTTGAATTCAACACATCAAGAAATAATAAAATAGATTTGCAGTGCTTATGTATAGCCACAGCATACAGAGAACTCTAACAGACCAGAGAGAAAATCCACACACGTCCCAAAGCAGGCAAAAGTTGTGCCATTCACAGAGTGGCAAACCCAGTTGACTGAGACACAGGCAAAATGTCCGGACTCATGAGTGTTAGGGAAATGCGATTAAATAATAATTAAATTAAAATACTAATAAAATACCCTTCTGTCCATTAGATTGTCAAAAGTTAAAAAGAGTGATAATAACTGTTTTGGTTAGAAATGGGTCAAGGGATAACTCATGCATTTTGGTGGAAATGCCACCTTTCGAAAAGGTATCTGTTAATATGGATTTAGTAAAACCACATTCATGTCTTCAACACAACAATCCTTCTGGAAATCTGTTTCCTAAAAATAAAAGTCCCCAGGATATATGTACAATGCTATTCACTGCTGCATTGTTCACACACAGTGAGAAAGACTGGAAACAAAGCTAATGGCCACTGAGAGGGAAACAAGTGACTATGTTACATTGCCAACATACCATGGAATAGTAGGCAGCCATGAAAAATGCTTTAGCATTCTGCCAGAACATATAAAGGGATTTCATGAGGCATCATGGCACAAGAAAACTAAGGTATATGAGCTGTGTAGGTTTCTCTTATATGTGCAGACCAAAATATAAATAAAGAGCAAAATAAAAGCTAGATAATAGAAAGTAGGGAGATAGATCTTTTGCAAATGGGAAGGGGACCAAGAGATGGAGGGAGGAGGGAGGAAGGAAAAGAAAGATAAGAAAAGAATTAAGATGTGTTGTGTATGTGTACCAATTCCCCAAGAGGAATGTGATCATTACGTACTACAAACATGTACTACAAACATGTACTAATAAAGAATAAAAATGAAAAAAGAGCAATGTATAAGATATAATCTAAATTTTGTAAGTTACACCATGTTTTCTCAACGCATCAATCTATTTATGATTATGTGAGTCAGGAGAAAAGTTTGCATCATATTCTTCATC
>PVJO010031148.1:0-14656 GCA_004026905.1 Hystrix cristata
AATCAGAATCTCTAGGGTCAGAGCCACATATTCAGCTACTTGATTGCCTCACCCATGTCTTCATGGTGGAGAACCATTGCTTAGTCCATAAAGGGACTCACACTTTCATGTACTTGCCAAGCCCACAGGAATCTTGTTAGCCTGCAGGTGCTCGTTCAGGGGACCTGAACACGGTGGTGTGAGTTGAACGTACAGGGCAGGCCAAGAGATGCTGATAGCAGAAGCATGTGTGGGCACCCAGGTCTTAGCAAATATTCTCATTGGTTGAACACTGGGGTCACTAGGGGAGTGTTCTGAAAACATGGGTGCATGGGTCCATCCCAGAGATCCTGATTCCAGTGTTCTGGGCTGGGGCTTATGATAGATTTTATTTCTTTGTCCTGCATTGGTTTTTGTCTGCTTGTTAGTTCCGGTGCTGGAGATTGAGCTCCTGCATAATGAACATGAGATCGTCTCTCAGCTATGCATGTCCCACACACATTTTTTAAGGCCCCAAGATGTTCACAGGTGCACCCAGAATTGAGAACTTCTGATGTAATTCAAAACAAGCAGGAAGCATGGTGTTATCATGTAGAGATCCTCCAGGAGAAAGATGGGCTCTAGTACCAGAGTCCCAAGGATCAAACAAGAAGGCCTCAGTAACTCCCTACATGCCTTCTCTGAGATAAAATCTGGGAGAACTCGAGCTTGCTTTTCTAAATGTTACCAGGGTCACAGACTGCACAGGACTGGAATTAGATGTGGAGGACTACAGAAGCATTTATTTAGATGCCTTATGAAAGCTCTATCAAAACTTCTGGGGCTTACCGCAGTGTCCTCCCAGGCTTGTTACTATTGCATGGCTGGGGGCCTCCACCACCATGACCGGGCTTTCTTTCAGAATGCAAGGATCTTGATGGAACCACACACCCCCTGAACTCAAATTGGAAGAACGGACACTGTGAGGAGTGTTTCTGTGGAGAAAATGAAGTGAACTGCTGCAGCACGTGAGTCAGAAGCCAGTGGTGGTCAAGCGGACTGGCTGTCTCCGAAGAGCAGCATCTCCCTTTTTAAAGTCCCATCCTCAAGTTTTCTCATAGGTGGTATTATGTGCAGCTCTTTTAGATTTGGAGCAATAGAGAACAGAGATTCACATACTTCCAATCTGTCCATGTCCCTGCTAATGCACAGCCTGCCATGGTCAACACCTGCAGCAGAGGGCACTTTACTCCCCTTCATCAGGCTGTGTCCACACCTCATCATCTCCAAGTCCACAGTCTACATGAGGGCTCACTCCTGATGTGCTGGGGTTGGGGTTAGTTCTCAGTGCTCTTTCTTATGATAGTATACACATTACACAGAAACTTTTCAAACTTGAACCATTTTTAACTTCATAGTTCAATTGCATTAGGTACCCTCATGCTACTGTGCAACATTCCAACTCTCATCTGCTGACTCCTGTCATCCTGAACAATTGCAAGTCAGCACCCATCTAAGCATCACCGCCTCCCTCTGTCCCCCCCCCCCGGCCACCACCACTCTGCTTTCTGCATCTAAAAGTTTTGCTGCTCTACAGCCTCATGTACCTGCATCCGTGAAGTATTTGAGCTGTTGAGTTTACTTTACTGACCCTGTCATGATGTCCTCAAGGTTACCCTTGCTGCAGAGTGTGATAGAATGTGCTTCGTCCTCAGGGTCCCTGAAGACCACTCTGTATGGCGAGCCCGCGTTATGACATAAATTCACCTGTAGCTGGGCACGTGGCTTGCTTTCACCTCATTTTATTTCTCTTTACGTAATTTCAAAACTCAGGATCTTCATTGTGAAATACTGATTTGTACATGGGTTCCTAAGGAGAAGAAAACACAGGAGATGATCTGATGCTCTTCTAGAAGTCGGTCTGATGGCCAATGTAGCCTTGGCTTTGGAGGTTTGCCTTCCCTGTTTCCCTTTGCCTATCTTTTATTTTGCTCTTTAAACTATTTATGTTTCAGTTACCTTCTGTGTTTGGTTATTTTACATATTATTCTGGTCCCAAGATGCATTGTTTTTCCTACTAGTGACTCAAATATATCCAGTACTCAGTTGCACCTTTTTATATACTTAGTTTGTTGATGGACATATAGGCCACTTCCAAGATTTAGCCATTGTGAGATGCCTTGCTATGAACATGGACGTGCATATATCTCTGCAATATGATATTTTTAACTCTTGTGAAGATGCCTGTGAGAGGTACATCTGGGTCAAATGGAATGTTTGTTTTTAGTTTTTTGAGAACTCTCCATACTGATTTCCACAGTGGTTGTGTTAGTTTACATTCCCACCTACAGTGTGAAATGGTACCTTTCCCGCCACAGTCTCATCAGTATTTGTCATACTTTCAGCTCTTAATGATAGATAGTCTTTGTGGAGACAATGAGAACTCAGTGTTGTTCTGATTTACGTTTGTCTAATGGCCAAAGATGTTGAACATTTTTTCATGTACTTATCTGCCAATTGTATTTCTGAGAAGTGTCCATTATGCATTGGCTTTTCTATTGTATTGGCTATTCTAAATTTTTGAGTCCTTCATGTATTCTAGATATTAGTTTCTGCCCAGGGAATGGCCTGCAAAATTTTTCCCATTTTCTAGTTTCTCTCACCACTCAGTTGGTTATTTCCTTTGCTGTGTAGAAGGTTTTCATTTATTATGGTCTCTTTTGTTCATTCTCAATGTTATTTCTTATGTAAGTGGACTTCTACTCACAAAGTCCTCATCTACGCCTGTGAGTTCAAGAGTTTCACCTGTTTTATATTCATGCAGATTCAGTGTTTCTGTTTTAATATCTAGGTGTTTGGTCCATTTTGATTTAGTTTAGCACAGTGTTAGAAATATGGGTGTAGATTCATTCTTCTGCATGGCAATAACCCATTTTCCCGGTGCCATTTTTAAAAGAAGGTATTTTCCTCTAGTTGCAGATGCTTTTGGCTCTTTTGTCGAAGATCATATAGCTGGTGGTGCTTTAGATTTTTTCTGCTTCCTCTATTCTGTTTTATTTATCTGTGTTTGTGCCACTGCTGGGCTCTTTTTATCACTGTAGCTTTGTACTATAACCTGAGATGTGGGATTGTGGTGCTTCCTGCCTTGCTCTTGTTGCCCAGGATTGCTTTCACTACTTTAGATTTCTTCTCTTTCCATATAAATTTTAGGATTGTTTCTTCTAGTGTTGCAGAAAATGCTGTTGATATTTTGATTGGGATTGATTTATTCTACAAATAATTTTTAATAATATGACCATTTTGACAATATTTTTTCTGTCTAGTCTGGAATAAGGGATATCTACTCATTTTCTTCAATCACTTTTTTTCAGTACCCTGTAGTTTTTGCTATAGAGATCTTCAAGTACTTTGGGTAGAAACATTCCTAAATATTTAATGTTTTGAGGTTTTTACGAATTGGATTTTTTCCTCTATTTTTTTTTTAAATTTTAAACCAAGAACATGTATTGGTGCATTTTTACATACAATGGTCACATTCATCACATTTGTTTTGTACCTATACACGATGCATCTTGGTTCTCACCTCCTTCCCCACCCCTCCCCTCTGTTCCCTCCATCCCTATTTAAAGCAGGTTTATTCATAATTTTCCATATTTTCCCTTTCCGTTTTCTTTCCTTTGTTGCCTTTCTGCTTTTCCCCATCTTTCTTTCTAGTACTCCTCTTCTTTGTATATTATCTTCCTTTTATATAATGTCTATTACACCTCTTTGTCCTTATTTACGGTTATGGTTTCTCATATCAGAGGAACAATTTGATGTGTACTCATGAGTGTCTGATTTATTTCACTTAAAAGTATGTTCTCAAGGAACATCCATTTATATATGAATGACTTTAGTTTATCCTTTCTTATGGCAGTGTAGTACTCCATTGTGTAGAAAAACCACATTTTCTTTAGCCACTGATTGGTTGTTGGGCATTTAGGTTGTTTCCAAGACTTAACTATTACAAATTGTGTTGCTATGAACATGGTGTTGCATACGTCCTTGTGGTATGACAATTTTAATTCTTCTGGGAAGATCCCCAGTAGGGGAATAGCTGGGTCAAATGGAACCTCCAGTTTTAGTTTTTTGAGGAATCTCCATATTGATTTCCATAGTGGTTGGACCAGTCTACATTCCCACCAACAGTGGAGGAGGGTTCCTTTTTCCCCACAGCCTCTCCAGCATTTGTTATTGGTTGATTTTTCCATACACACAGTTCTTTCTGGAGTGAGGTGGAATCTTAATGTTGTTTTGATTTGCATTTCTCGAATGATTAGTGATGTTGAACGTTTTTTCATATACTTATTTGCCATTTTTATTTCTTCACCTGAGAAATGTTTATTCATTTCAGTTGCCCATTTTTGGATTAGGTCTTTAAATTTGAGAGGTTTAAATTTTTTTGAGTTCTTTGTATATTCTAGATGTTAGACCTTTGTCCGATGGATAGCTAGCAAAAATTTTTTCCCAGTCTGTGGGTTTTTGCCCTACTCTATTGTTGATTTCTTTTGCTGTGCAAAAGCTTTTTAATAGCATGTGGTCCCAAGCACTGATTCTTTGTATTGTTTCCCATGCAGTCAGGGTTCTGTTCATAAATTTTTTCCCTATCCTTATGTCTTCGAGGGTTCTTCCTATCCTATTCTCCAGTAAATTTAGTGTTTCTGTTTTAATGTTTAGATCTTTGATCCACTTCGATTTGAGTTTAGTACATGGTGAGAGACATGTATCTAGTTTTAGTTTTCGACATGTGGTAAGCCAGTTTTTCCCCACATCAACAAAGTCAAAGACAAAAATCATATGATCATCTCAATAGATGCAGAAGAAGCATTTGACAAAATCCAACACCCATTCATGATAAAAAAAAACACTACAGAAATTAGGAATAGATGGTGTATATCTAAATTTGATAAAAGCCATATATGACAAACCAATGGCCAACATTACACTAAATGGCCAGAAACTGAAGCTTTCACACTAAAATCTGGAACAAGACAAGGGTGCCCACTGTCACCACTGTTATTCAACATAGTTCTAGAAACATTAGGCAGAGCAATTAGACAAGAGAAAGAAATAAAAGGAATAAAAATAGGAAAGGAAGAAGTTAAACTATCGTTATTTGCAGATGACATGATATTCTACATAGAAGACCCAAAAAACTCCACCAAAAACTACTGGATTTAACAACTAAATTCAGTTTCATTGCTGGATACAATGTCAACCCCCAAAAGTCAATAGCATTCCTATACACAAACAATACACCCACCGAAAAAGAAATAACAAAAGATATACCTTTCACAATTGCACACACACACACACACACACACACACACACACACACACACACAAATACTTAGGAATCTATCTGACAAAAGAAGTAAAAGATCTTTACATCGAAAACTACAGCACTCTAAAAAAGGAAATTGAAAAGGATATAAAAAAATGGAAGGGCATCCCATGTTCCTGGGTAGGAAGAACCAACATCGTGAAAATGGATATACTTCCTAAACTACTATACCGGTTTAATGCAATTCCAATCAAGATACCACTAACATACTTCAAAGAATTAGAAAGGACAATCATGAATATCATCTGGAAACAGAAGAGACCAAGAATAGCAAAAACAATCCTAAGCAACAGGGGAAAAGCAGGAGGCATCACAGTCCCCGACCTAAAACTGTACTATAAAAGCTACAATATTAAAAATAGCATGATACTGGCAAAAAGACAGACCTGAGGATCAGTGGAATAGATTGGAGGATACAGAAACAACCCCAAACACACTCAAATACCTCATCTTTGACAAGGGAGCCAAACACCCTCACTGGAAAAAAGATAGCCTCTTTAACAAATGGTGCTGGAAAAATTGCCTCTAATGTTTTTTGATGAATTCATTGTGGTTATATAGGAATAGTATTAATTGTTATGTATTATTTTGTATCCTGCTTCTTCCCTTAGTTTATTAGTTCTATCCCAATTTTCATAGTAGTTTTTGTTTGTTTTCCTCATACTTTGCATTGAGCCCAGTGCTTCCTTCATGCTGGCCTTTAACTTGAATTCTTCATACCTCAGCTTCTCAGGATAATGGGATTACAAGCTTACATCTCTGTGCCAGGCATTTTCCAAACTGTCTTAATGACCCCAAACCAAAACTTTGTACCATTGAAGCTATAATTTCCATTCCTCCTTCCAGTCTGCCTTGGGTATCCTCTGATCCACCTCTGCCTCAGTGAGCCTACCTCTTCTAGATCCTTCTTGTCAGTGGAACCATAGGATTCTTGTCTGCCTCCTGGGCTTATTTTTCTCAGCAGCATCTGGTGGTGGATCCCTGTTGCTGCGTGTTAGAGCTGCTTTCCTTCACCCCACAGCAACAGCCTAGGACAGTGCCACCACACACTAGGTCTGTTCATTCCTGTGTGGAAGGACACTGAGGGACCTACATTTTAGCTCATAGTGAATAATGCTGCTGGGAATACATGTCTGTCTGTCTCTGATTTCCTTTCTTTATGGCTCTGTACTCGGAGTGGCATTACAGGGCGAGACAGACCTATGCTTTAACTCCTGAGGAATTGCTGGGGTGTTCTGCACTGTGGCTGCACCATTTCACATTTCAAACTCCCCAAAACGTTTAAGGTTTAAAAGTCGAAATGAAATTTTCTTACATTTCTAAGGAAAAATACTTATCATAGAACTAATGGAAAATGCAGGCAAACGGAAAAAAGTTTACCTATAATTCCAATGCCTGAAAGAAAGACCCATCAGTACTTTATGTTAACTCCTTTCTTTTTCTTTTCTACACTCTTTTTCTTTTGTGCAGTGGGTATGAAACATGAGGGTGCCATTTGATTGCCTGAGTTGCCCGTGTAATAGTCTAACCTCTTCACTATTCCATCCTATAAATACATCCTCTTCAGGATATTTTGTAGTGCAACTTAACCATCCCTTAGTCTTAATTAAACCAGGACCTTAGAGGCCACAGCACAAAGCCAGAGTTTTCTTCCACTCTCAGGACAGCGCTCCCACAGGGGGCTCCTCTGCCTGGTTCCCCGGCCCCTCACTCCACAGTGCCCTGGGCCCATGAGCAAATGTGCAGGCCCACCCTTCACTGCATCACCAAAGGCTCCAAGTGCCAGTGTCCAGAGGCCCAGACACCGAGCCCAGAGGAGCCCCACTGCTTAGGGTACCTGGGGAAGAGGCTCACAACATCCTCTTTTGTTAAAGTAGAAGTCTAGCATCATGTTTTTGGAAGATCACATTGTCCAAGAGGCCCTGAGGCTGTCTACTCCTGTCCACTTTGGGCAGTACAGATCCGTGAGCGTGGGATGGGCATCAAGGGAGCAACGAGCCCTAAGCCGGGTGGCACTGAGTGTGGGGTGGATTTTCCTGGCAATGTGACCCCAGTGTGATCATTCTCTTCCTGGTGGCTTCTTGCTCCTCTCAGCAGAGTTAGCACCTCTGATGACTGGCAGCCATGCCAGGAAGCCTTCCCTCCCACTTTCCAGCAGTGCAGTGCTGGCCACTTACTGAACAGGGAGGGTGGCAAGTGCTCGTCTGGATGAGACTTCCCAGCTCCAGTGTGTGACAGACCTGCACAGGGCCTATCAGAATGTGCCCTGGCTTCTCTGCATGCAGGAGGAGCGCAGGGTCCATGTGAGGAGTGGCTGTCAGGGAGAGGTCGGTCCAGGAGTCTGGGCCCTGCTCTGGGGCTGCCAGCCAGAATGCAGGCTGGAGCAGGAGTGTGGGCTGCATCGTGGGCTGAGCTGGTCTGGGCAGAAGGGTACGTGTCTGGTGTCCCTGTGCTTCTAACGGGCCTCGGTCTTGTCTCCATGGCAGAGCTCCTATTCCTGTGATTATGATAGAAGCAAGTGCCGTGCCATCTTCCACAAGGAGAACTGCACCTACTCGGTTGTGGAGGAAAAGGACCCAGGAAGGGCCTGTGAGGTTCATGAATGGATATTATAAATTCCTCCAGTGGGCCCAGTGCTCCCAGGCCAGGCACCTTGTATTGTGGCCTCTAGTAGTCTGTGACTGTGTAATCCTACCTAGCAGTAAAATTCTCCATTGAGCAAATTCTTCCACATTTGTTTTCTTTCAATTTACCAATTATGTTTGCTGTGATTGGAAGTGTGCTACAAAGCACGTGGGTATTTAAATGAGGCAGACATAAAAAAGGATAAACTAGAGTCATTCATATATAAATGGATGTTTCTTGAGAACATACTCTTAAGTGAAATAAATCGGACACTCATGAGCACGCATCGAATTGTTTCTCTGATATGAGAGACCATAATTGTAAATAAGGACAAAGAGGTGTAATAGATACTATATAAAAGGAGGATGGTGAGCAGAGGAGAGAAGTACTAGAAAGAAAGAAGGGGAAAAGCAGAAAGGCAACAGGGGAAAAAGAGGGGAAAGGGAAAATATGGAAAATGATGAATGAACCTGCTGTAAATAGGGAGGGAGGGTGCAGAGGGGAAGGAGGGAGAGGGGGGAGAACCAAGATACATCATGTATAGGTACAGAATTAATGTAATGAATGTGACCATTGTATGTAGAATGTACCAATACATGTTCTTGGTTTAAAATAAAATAAAAAAAAATAAATGAGGCAGAAATAAATATAAGTGAAATTTACAGCATGTTTCCTGCATTGCAATTGGTCATCATGCGTTCCTCCCCCGGGGACCGCAGCCACCCCTCGCACTGCTCACACATCAGCCTTCTTGTGCCTGTGTCTTGTGGCGTGGTGGACAAAGAGAAAATAAGTGTGTCTTCCCAATAAAACCAGACCACTTCTTCAGGTTGCAGCGTTCATGTTCTTTCCACTCCTTGTTTAGGGAATGTTCTCTGTCATCAGTTCCTCTGCATTTGATTCAATGTAGAGCAAGACAGGGCAGGACAGGGTGAAGAAGTCCCCACAGGACACCATGCAGCCCCACTGGGAATCATGTCCAGGGCTCCGAGTGCTGGGGAGCAGCCTTGAGTGCAGGGTTCCCAGTGTTTCTTGCTGTGCACAGACCCCGACATGGGTGACTTCTAGCAGCGACAGCCTGCATCTCCTTTACCATGTCTGTGGTGGAAAGCATGAGCTCCTCCACCCTGTACTGACAGTGTCCACTCTGAGCAGCTTGCTGGCCTGGGATCCGGCTGTGAATAGATACATCATGGCCCTGCTGTCCTGAGGCTTCACATGGCTGTGTGGAACGGACAGATGTCAGACAGCTGATACACCCTCACTGTTCACAGAACTCTGTGGACCCCTGAGCAGCGAGGGCAGGCTCATCAGCTTTCCCGTTCACTCTGTCACTGAGCAGGGAGCAGGGACCAAGTGGATTCCCCCATGAGGAGAGGGGCACCTCAAGTCACTCCGGCCACGAGGTGTCTTGTAACCTTCCTCACTTCTGTCCCAGACGAAGAATCTTCAAGGCACATCAGTGAGAGGCATGAAGACATTTATTAGGCAGCAAGAAGCACTCGCTGGTAGAGAGCTGCGGTGCTCATAGAGTGAGAAGCAATATGTCTGCATCCAGGAGGGTTTATGTGGTCTTGGGCTGTCCTCAAGGTGGGTGATCTAGGATGTGTACACCTGTTTTGCGGGCTAGGTTAGAATGCAAACCATTCACTTATGTTTCAAGTTTAGAGATATGCTGCCCATTCAGAAGTGCTGCTTCTGGAGGATGAAAATTGGTGGCAGGGAGAATATTTACACTTGAAAAGAATAGGCCTTCTCTTTGCAGCCTTACTGAATCTTTAAGACCCGAGAGTTATTATTATTATTATTATTATTATTATTAGAGTGTGGTTAGTTTTCTGGAAGGGAAAAAGTGGATTGTAACCTTAGGTCAATTATCTGTCATGAAACTTCATGTTAAAATTATGATTGTGTCTCTATCTTCATATCTTTTATCCTACCTCAGTTTGCATAATGAGAATACTCATTGGTCACTTTTAGTGCCAGACTTGGTATTGCAGAGTCTGCCTCTGAACTGAAGCGGGAATAAGCACGAGAGTTAAGGCATGAGGCAGCTCTGGCTCCATCTGCCTGAGGAGGTGATCGTGTGCGGCTCCTGCTAGGGACTGGGGGCCTCTGGCACTTGTGCTTCTGGTTCTCTTTCTCCACACACCTCTTCCAATCACAGGCTATGGCTCTTTTCAGTCAGCATCTGAGTCTAGGTCTCCTGTTTCTTTCTTGTGAGGTGTCCTGATCCCTTTGTTGGGCTCACTCTTTGGGGGATCCATGAAACTGCTATGGTCCTGCCCTTTGGTGAATATTGGGTCCTCCATCAGAAAGGAGACACAAGAGTCCTGTCGCACCTCTAGTCACTAATAAACCGATGAGAAATTCCCAACATAGATAATGCTCGTCCAGGAGGGACAGCATGGTGGAAGCGGGTGTGAAAAATTGTGCGGTGGTGCACACAAACACACACTTTGGAGTCAGGAGATGTGGGTTAGCATGTATGATCTCATACTTGCTCAAAGTTTAAAATAAACTGTAGCAAAATTGTCTTCACATAAAATGTGTTGTTTTCTGTTTTGTGAGTGTATGGAAAAGATTATGTACATGGCTGTGCAGCCCTAACCTCTGCCCATTTGTGGATCTTCCATCCCCCACGCTGAAACCCTGTGACGTGACAGTCACTCTCCTCTCCCTCCTCTCTCCAGTCCTGGTAACCTTTATTCTGCCTCATTTTACCGCTCTGTGGCTAACCATGAGCAGTTTGATAGGAGGGATAATTTGTAATAGTCTCTAGGATAGTACAACAAATTTACTTGACAATTATCAGTGAAATATTCCATCACAGAGCAAACAGAATTTTCATTGTTCCCACCACAAGGAAAGAATGTCCAGCGTGGTGGACGTGCCTGTTTCTCTATTGGGACCATCACATGTTGTGTATATGTATTGAAAATGCACTCTGGAGTTGGGGATTTAGCTTAGTGGTAGAACGCTTGCTTAGCAAGCTCAAGGCCCTGAGTTTGACCCCAGCACACCTCCTTTCTCAAAAAGGAAAGTGCATACTGCACCCAATAAAAAAGGTCCAATTAGCGTGCGTCTGTTATGTATCTGAAAAAAATCTGACTACTGCATTCAAACATAGTCACACGATATATGGCCTTTTGTGTCACCTAACAGTTTTGTATCTGACTGTTAAATAGAAATAACATCTACAGTGCGAGTACATTTGGTGTAAGAGAATTACAGTTCTCTGCAGGGTTCTTGCTCAAAATGCTTCCTTTGATGTGATGTATCCACTCCGTGCCCTCCAGAGGGCAGTGAAGGGCTTTGAGCCTGGTATCGCTCAACAGCAAGGCCAAAGGCCCGAGAGGAAGCTTTAGCTCTCTGAAGCGCTCTCTCTTGGGGTCCTTGGCGAGGAGTCCCACACCATGCAGGGTTCCTTCAGGTCACTGACAGAAGTGCAGGGAGGAGGTAGGAACTGAAATCCCTGCAGATGCCCCTCATCCTCCAGACCACAGGCCACTGACTGAGCATCCCCTCCCTGAGGCCTGGAGTCCCCCTGGGTCACAGCAGGGCCTGTCTTCCCTCATTGTCACCCGCATCCCAGGTCATCTCTTCCTACCCCTGCTGGAAATGTCCCTCTCTCTGTGGCTCCAGGGACTCCTCTCCTTACTGACCCAGGACTAGGACAGTCCTGTCCCCTCCCTGAACACACACCCTGGTCTTGGGTCCTCTTCCACTCCTGTCTGAGTGCAGAGCCTGTCTTTCTACATTTTGGGACATGCTGGGTTTCAAGGCCACCTCCCCTTATTCCTGAATGCTTGGCCTTTCCTCCTTGTCAGTGGCCATCCCAGGTACCAGGACCATCTCCCCATCCTGCCTGATGGCTGAGTCTGTCCTCCTCACCATCTTGGATGTGCTGATTCCCCGGGCCGCCTGCTCCTTCTTCCTGCAGGCTGGGTCAGACCTCTCCTCCTTCCATGGGCACCCCGGGCTGTGGGTCACCTCCAGCTCCTGGCTGCTGGCTGGACTTGTCTTGTTCCCCTAGACCCTCCATGCCCTGACCATGACCACTTGCTCTTAAGGGGGGGCATCCATTCTCCTCTGCCCTTCCCTACACAGTCCCCTCAGTGCCAACATCTGCTGTCTGCCCTCCTTGCACCAGCTTCAGGGTGACAACTCCAGGTTTCCCGTAGCTCTTGCAGGGTCTCTGGATCCCCAGGGCCTGTTTTCCATGCACATTCCTAAGGGCTTACCAGGTGGAAACACAGAGATCCTCAACACGAGTGTGGGGTACATGTGCCTGGGTGGTGAGAGATGGTGCAGAATGGCAGTCTAAATTACAATACTGTTCAGTGAGATCCTTTAAGCAAAAAGCATGGAAGGTGGTCTGAAATCCCTTATGCTCAGGCTGTAGTGGCTCTTTGTTACACACCATCCCTCCGCCAAGGCCCGATAGACATGGTACTTAAGGAAGCCTCTGAGGAAGAGACTGGTAAAGGCTTTGAGTTGTGAATGATACAGAATTCATTCACCCATTTTAAGCATCCATGTGAATGAAGTTTAAAAAAATGTGTAATGTAGTCACAAACATGACAAAACAGAAAATTTCTATCACCCCAAAATAGAAAGTTGGTTCTTTTATATAATAATAAGGGGCAGCAGATGTGACCTGAACATGGGTCATTTATTCTTTCTTATAAGTATTTCAGTGCATGTTTGCAATACTTAATGGTTATATTTATCTTGGGGAGTTTGTACATGCACATAATACTTCTTCTTTTTTCCCCCTTCCCATCCCATCCCTCCCTGCTCCCTCCAACTCCAGATTCGCTTCCCACTTGAAAAAGCTCTATTTTCATTAGCAACCTTTCAAAAATATCATGTACTCTTACTGGCATTTGAGTAGTCTCTGTTTGAACCAGGTCTCGACATTTGAAGTAACTGTCAAGAGGTCCAGATCATCCCCATGTGGAAGCAGAACTCCCAGATTTCTCTTTTATATCCATCAAGGCCAGTCAGTGTGGCTACGTGAGGTGACAGACACCAAGCGGTGGACTGGAATGTGTCTTGAAAGGGAGAGTGAACTGTTGAAATAGAGAAAGAAGGGAAGCTGGAATAAAAAGGAAAGTCATCACACAGTTTAGATGCTGCTCCAGCAAGGAACCCCAGTATTGGAGAAGATAGTTAACAATCCTAATCACTGATCCAGAAGATAACAGCTACCTGAAGGGGAAAGAAGAAAACTCACTGGGGGAGTGATAAATGAATTCATAATGTAATAAAACTCATAATAAATTTCAGAACATCAGGCAAAGAAATTGAAGCAAACATTAGGAGATGGAAAGACATCATTTCTTGAATGGGCTGAATTAATGTTGTTAAATGGCCACAAATGGATAAATAAAATGTGGTGTGTATATACAGTAGAATATTAAGCAAAAAAGAAGCAATCTTGTCATCTTCAGGAAAGTATACGAGCTAGGAAGACATGAAATTTAGCAGACTCAGAAAGTTAAGTGTATAATTTCTTTCATATGATAAATGTAAAAATATATATAAATTAATACATAGAAAAGTAAAATAAATGAGACAGAATGAGAAACCAGAAGACAGACATCTGAAGATGGCAAAGGAGTGAAATAGGATGTAGAGGAAAGGTAGATGGGACAAAGGGTAGGAACAGATACCTTAAATTCATGTAGCATCTTCTTGGAAAGGACCCGTCATCCACCAATATTAGGAGGAACTGAAATATCTTGGCAGGACCCCAAGCAGAGGCAGGGTTGAGGGTCCAAGTGGAGGAAGGAGCACTTTATCTGCCGTGGTGCATGCCTGCTCTCCGGCCCAATGGCGAGCAGGAAGAGGGGATGTGGGCTGCAGAGGACCCACCAGTGCCCTTCCACCAGATCCTACGTCTCCCCACTGCAAGCCCCCACAGGCCTCATGGCCTTTTTCATGCAGAGGGCCCCTGTTAGATGTCGTTGCTCACACCACAGGGGACAGCCTTGGCATCCCATCTGCTTCTGACTGCCATTATCCCAGTGGTGAATTGATGGTGATGGTCCCCCTTGTTCTCGTAAGACCCCCAGCAACTGGCTCCCCTTTCTGCGTGTAGATTCTGCCATCTATTCAGGATTCTTTTACCAGCACCTTGTCCTCTAGTGCTGACTGAGGATGTGCTAATGGACAAGGCATGGCACTCCCTGGAGTAACCTACTTCAGTGACATGCTTTAACATGCCTTTAACATGCCTCTTTCTAGCTCTCGCTTTGCCCCATCTGTGGCATCTTCATCCAGACTGGGTGGGCATTAGAAGAAAAATGACCATAAGTGAGAGTCCGAGAGGCCAGCAAGAGCCCCAGGAGGAGCCCAATATGAGTCCCTCCTCAGGGAAACAGACAGGGCTGTGCCAGCTCTTAACTCTCCTGTCCTCCTGGCCCCCTTCAGTGCAGATGCAGACACTGCAACAAATTTTTCTGGATCTTAAAGTGACCACATTATGTCCTTGTTACCCAGGGTGACCATAAACCCTAACAGGGCTGCCTGAACTGTTTGGCGTGCACACAGCAGGTCTGAGCAGAGAGGGTCGGGTGAAGGAAAAAAGCTGAATGCCAGCTGCCCAGTGATTGCTCTTTTGCGGCCTGTCCAGTACACACAATGCTGTAAGCCCCGGGATAGCAGGGGCACGACCTCTCTGTT